>CAKNWT010328264.1:0-32939 GCA_932066315.1 Andricus coriarius | reverse complement strand
ATAAACGGACTTCAACGTGTAATTAAAAAAATCTCACTTATAATTATTTATTTTTAAAAACCAAAAACATACATCAGTGAAACTGAAGAGTTTCCACTTTCACGCAATTTAAATTAGTTTTTTGTTTACCAAACAACCCATTGAAATTTTCCCGAATAAAAAAAGCGGTCCTTTCAAAAAGTTGTGTGAAATTGAAGCTTTGACAAAGAGACAAACTACTAAGGGGATGAGGATGACTAAAAGAGAGTAGCTAGTTCGAGGGACCAGAATCCCGTAAAATAAATGACACACGAAACGAGGTACGCGAATGCGCCCTCGATAATGACAGAAAATTACTTGCTCCCAGCTTACACAGCTAGCTTACCCGGCACTTAATTCAATTCAATTGCGATACAGTTCAATAATTCGATTAATTAAAAAATGTCACAGCGTCGCTCAACGCGCTCCGATGAAAATGGTATTTCAAACGTCCCGCCAATATGCAACAAACAGGGAAAAAGCAACCGGAAATTCGCCCTCGTGGCCCCAGAGAGAACCACTGACACTGACAGCGAGTACTGTGCGATTCAAATTAATTGATACCGAGTAACGTTACATACATGCCACTCGATATTCCCGCATCATCTGTGATTACTTAATTATGAGCTTTAAGTGGACGAGAGACCTTTCCCGGAAAAAAGAAGAGTTCTGATCTGCTTTGGCCATTCGTGAATTTTTTCCCGGAAAATACCATTCTGCAAACTTGATCGCCAAGGGTTGCAAAATGCACTCTACTCTTTAAAAACCCCATTATCCGAGGGTAATAGACAATCGTGCTTTCGCAAAGTGTTTCGTCCCGCTTCGAAAAGCAGTGAAAAAAAGAAAAAATTGTGGTTCTAGTTTTGTTAGTAACTTATGAATGTAGAAAAAAAATTTGTAAATGAAGTTCGAACTGAACAGAATTGAAATCAGAGCATTGTAACTTTTATTCCTGAAAAGAAAAAGATATTATGTAGCAATAGTAGCTGTTGTAAAATTCACAATTTTTATAGTCGATTAAGAGGTAGGGAAAATGGATGAAAATAAAAAAAAACAATTATTATGTGTTACTTTGAGAAAGAAAGCTTACATCTTGAAGAAACAGAAATCAATGAAAAACATTGATATTTTCGGTGTGAAAATACCGCAGAAAATCGGTACAATGGTTGACAATACCCCATTGATTGGCTACTTCATTTAGATATGCTGAGTGAACAAGGGATTTAAATGAAAAAGGCTCTTGACATTAGGGGTCTTTGCTTGTTGAAAATGAATATTTTATTAATAGTTACGATAGATTTAACTAAAAACTTTTTAATGTCAAAAACAGTTTTTAGCACCGGTCAATCATTGTACAATTTAGAGGCTAATCATTGGCCTATGTTAATCACTAAGTCGTTATGGCCAATTATTGTGTTTTTTGGCATTATTCTTAATACCTTGAAATATAAATTATCTAATACTTTCAACGCTTAACTTAATATGGTAATTTGAATCTTTATGGAATTTATTATACATATGAGTATTTTAGAATTTTTTTCGACGCCTATAGTGTTTTTTACAAATTGCAAAACTGAAAGAATTCCCTAAGTGGCCAATCATTGTACCGATTACCATACAAAGATTTAATCGCATTATTAGGTAAAATAAAAGTAATTGCAATAATAAATTTCACTAGTTTTGATTTTACAAGTAGCAGTGTTTACAAATAACATCTTTTAAAAATTCATATTCAATTTTATTAAATTTAAAACACTTTTAACATAAAACTATTAATTCTTGAGCAATTTCTGTTTAAAATCATGTAATTTGGAAGGGATAAAAGTAATGATTTATCTGAAAATATTAAACAATTTTAAGCATAGAGTTAATGTTAATGCTTCATTTTAATGTATTCATATTTTATAATCTTAATTGTCTAATTTTTAATGCCATATATTTATAATTTTTTAAATTTCAAGACTTCAAATCTCAAATTGTTTGATTAAAAACGATGTAAAAAACTTAACCTTTACAAAACAAAATCTTTTTGTGAGAAATGTTACATTATCAAATAATGTGAAATGATTTATTAATGATTTCTGCCATTAGAGAATTTATTTTTTAAAGTTGGATAAGTATAAGTCAATATTTCTTTCTAAGCTTTGTCATTTAGTCCTTACTATAATTTATATTTTGAATGTAAATTTGAAACGACGGTCTTCAATGCTACTAAACTCAAATTAAAAATGATTTGAGTTTCTAAAATATTTTGCTTTCAAAAAAATATAATTTGTATAGGTTCAGCGATAAATGTTTTAGCTTTAAAGTTTCATATGAATCCTTAATAGTTTATTTTAAAATCTGCCAAATAAGCATGGTAAATTTTTGATAATATTTTTAAATTAAAGTGGATCGATTTAGAACGTTTAACATTAAATTGTTCAAGTTGCAGCATTTAATTTAGCAGTTGATCAAATTAAGGTATACAATTTTTTAATTATTTATCTTTAATTTCAATTAAAAAGTATTCACCTTGTAATATTTATTTTTGAAATTACTAGATATTTTTTTTAACGGATAGAATTTGATATTGGATAACAACTTCTGTCTCTGATTTTCACATTTTCAACATGATTTAAATTCGTTCAGCTGCAAGTTTTTGAAAACGAAGTGCTTATGCATATTCTAGTTTTGCATAGAATAATGCTATGGATGTAGAACGAACAATTGCTCTAATAGTTCTTAAATAAATTAAAAATTTTCGGAGAGCTTCCTGCGTAATTCAAATATTTTATATTAAAATATCGTAAGGAGAAAAAGGGGAATTTTTTCAGAAATGGGGGAAAAGTGGAATTTAAAGAAAGGGGAAATTCGGGGGTATAGGATGTGAGAGGAAGCGCAAAGGTTTAAATTAGGTACTGGAGCAGAAAAGAGGGCATGCAAGTTTGAGGAGAAGCTAAGGGTGAGAAAGGGGGGGGGGGGTGGAGTTGGCGAAAAAGTGTTTGAAGGAGTTAGAAAAAAGGAGTGGCAGGGCAATAGAATTGACGAGATAGGAAGAAGAGAGGAGGGAGTTCTTTAGGATTAGGGATATATGAGGGAACTAGAGTCCTCTATGAAGAATTGGAGAAAAGAGACAGGAAAGACAATTAATAGAAATATCGGGGATGACTTAGGAATCAAAGTATAATAAATGGTATAAGATGATAAAAGAAGGAGTACTAAAGTACTTAGAAAAAGGATGAGGAGAGAGAAGATGGGTCAGAATAGCAAGATTTAGATTGGGAACCAAGGTAAGGGAAGCAATGAATTGAGAAGAGAAACAAAACAAAAAGTGCAGAATCTGTGAATGGAAAGAGGAAACATGGGAGCATGTATGGCAAGGATGTAGGAGATGAATGGAAAATAAATAAATCTGGTAAGAGATCTAGAACGAATCTATATATAAAAATGTATGTAAATAGTTATATGCAGTAAGGAGAAGATAACAAAAAATATGTATGCTGTAATATTGTAAGAAACGGAGGTTATGTAAGCCCTCAGAGACACATTATGAATAAAAAACTACATACAGATACATTTGTAACAGAAAGGCTTTTCGCGTCTTTTAAGAGGAAATTGAGTTTCAAAATGATCTGAAATATGATCGTAGAGGGAATGGTCTTGAAAGTCGTTATGAATTACAACAACAATAATAAGGACCGCAATACAAACTGGAATCTCAAAGAAGGGTCGAGAGTATTCGACTCGTTGACAAATGGCGACTGAAGTGAGGTTTTCTTCTTCATGCCGACATTCAGGATATTATAATTCGCTGGGGTATCGGGATGATAATAATAACGCGTTAATTAAAGCCGTTGATTTATGCGCCTTTCATATTGTAATTACCCGCCGAACTCGACTCGACTTCGAGCGAGCAAACCCGAGAGTCTGGAGACAATCTTTCGCTCGCCGGAAGGGTAATGAGAATAAATTAATTAATCAAGGCGCAATTAATACCAGCTGTAAACCCCACGCCACTTCAAGCTCTTTTAGAGTACACGGATTTATTTTTTATTCTTGCGAGTTAATGTACATTTAGCGATTTAGTATACTCGAGAAACACGATCGAGACCATGCGTGACCAAATAATATTTATTATATTTCATTTTTAGCAAAATGGTCCCTGAAAATTTATTATTGTGTCAATGATTGTCCAATTTATTAATATTTAATGTCATAATTATTTTATAGTATCATTTCTACTGAGTGATTTACAATATTGATTAAAATTGAGTGCGCAGTTAGCGTAATATTTATAGAAATAGCATTTCTACCATTTTTAATTATCGGCTCATTGGTTTTAAATATTAATTTGATCATCTATGAGAGTATTCTTAGTTGTAATAGTCAACTATTTTGCTAAGAGGGAAAAGTAACCATGTTCTTTTTACATATTTAAAATTTTTATTGAAGATATTGATTTTCTCTGGAGCACTATCTGAATATGGATCAGCCACTTAACTTTTTTCCTGGTTAGTAAAAGTTTTATGCTTCAATTAGATGCTATTTTAGGATTCTAAAAATCGTAGAAAAGTCATTACAGTCGCTGACGGCAAATCAGATTGCGTACCAAAGACTTTACCATGAGAGACAATATTTTCAATTGATCAAAGGAAAGCTTAAAGCAACAAAAAATATAGTAAATAAAAATGTACATTTTTAAGCAATAAGTTAATTTTTGAATCGATTAGTCTTTGATTTGTTTTTAACCATAGAAGGAGGAAGAATAAGAGCATTAGGTTCATGTCGGCTATAAGACCAAGAGGTTAATGGCGCGTCGTTGCGCCTATTTATGCGGTGTGTTTGTTTTCTCGCAGTTGACAATAAACTAAGATAAATAAATGTCGCTAGAACAACCCACTGCTACACAAAAGAACACGAGAATAAAGGAAACCAAAGTTTGCACTTAAAGATAAACTATTTGAAAATAATATTTAAAAAAAATAATATAAATTCAGACTTCACAGCCCAAGATGCACTTGAAACAGGGGAAATAGGGTGATTTTTCATGAGGATAGGGGAATAATATCACCGCAAATTATTCTTTTGAATGAACCTAATATAGGTGCCATATTCGAAAAATTTAAATTTGAAATATACTGTATTTTCTAAACAATAGTGAAATTTCCAACAATAAACATGAATTTTCTAACAAAACAGATGAATTTTCAACAAAAGAGTTGAGTTTTCAAGCTAAACATTTTTAAACAAGAATTACGATTTTTCAATTTAATCCTTGAGTCTTCAAAAAAGAAAATCATTATCAACCAAACAGTTCCGTTCACAAGCAAATAGTTGAACTTTCAAGCAAAATAGAGGAATTTTTAGTCAAGAAGTTGAAGTTTTAATCAATAGTGTAATTTTAAAACTACAAAACAGTTATATTTTTAACCCCGAAATATGAATTAAAAAAAAAAGACTTAATTTTCAACCAAATAGTTCAACTTTCAACCAGAACAGGTTAATTTTGAATCAAGCCCTTGCATTTCCAACCAAACCATTATGAAATTTCTACCACAAGAGATTAATTTTTGGGCCAAAAATACTAATTTTCTGAAGAATAATTGAATTTTCAAACCGTAAATATTAATGTTCATAAAAAAAGTTAATTTTGAACCAAATAAGTTACTTTTTCAGTAAAAATTATGAATCTTAAAAAAAAGAATGTTTAACAAAGTAGTTCAAGTTTCAGACAAGCAGTTACATTTTCTAACAAAGATGACTTTTTAACACAATAGTGGAATTTTCAAAAGATAATTAAATCTTCAACCAGAAGTGATGAGATCGGAGCCAAAAATATAATACAGTAGGTTTTTTTAACCTAAAGGTGAATTTTAAATTAAAAAAAAAAAAGTTTCCTACAAGGAAAAAGAATGTTCAACAAAATAGTTTATTATTAGACCAAAAACGATGAATTTTCAATAATGCAATCCAATTTCTACAGAAGAAATAAATCATCATATAATTAAGCATAAGACATTCATTCTGAATATAAAATTAGACTTTTTAATCAAAGTGAATTAACTTGCAAAGAAAAAAGATGAATTTTCAATTCAAAAAGACAAGTTTTCTAGCCAAAAAAAAAATACATTTTTAACAAACCGGACGAACTTTTGATCAAGAGAGATGAATCCTGAACCAAAAATATAATAGTGCATTTTTTAAATAAGAAGAATTAACTTTCAACCAAAAAAGATTACTTTTCTACCTATAGATAAATTTTTAGTCCAAAGGACCAATTTTCTATTTATAAAGATGAATGTTCAACAAGACAGTTGAATTTTCGACAAAAAATATATTTTTTAACAAAATAGTTACATTTTTAACAAAATAATTAAATATTGAATCAAGTAGTAACATTTTTAATCTTAAGAGATCAATTCTTATCCAAAAATGTAATAGTAGATTATAAATTAAAAAGAATTAACTTTTAACCGAAAATAGTTGGATTTTATTATTGAACTCTATCAATTCAGTTTGAATTTAGGCACAAATTTGGGAAAAAGTGAAAGTTTCTTTAAAATAGGGAAAAGAGAAGAATTCTTTAAATACGGGTCAGAAGGGGAGAATATGGGAAGGTCTGAGAAATCTGTAATAACAATTATGAGGCAAAATTAGTGTTGAATTTACATAATATATATAACCCACAAAACATGAAATTAATAACAGGAACGAGTGCGTATTCAATCTGTTGCAAAGTTTATTTTACAAAATTGACTATACAAAATAAGATTGAATTTCTGATATTTTAGGAAGCCTCTTCAAGGGTTAGCAACCTTTGCAACAAAATCCACTAGGGCGTCTCAAATTGAGGCAGAAGAGGCTCAGCTCGTAAAGCACAGGAAGATGCATGTCGGGATATTAAGGCCATTATCGCCGTTGCATATTCATGCTGTATTATAATGAAAATACAGTTTATTACCGAAGATTAACAGCTTCTTACGACGACGTGCAGTTGCCACCGTTCAGGCCTTCTCCCCCCCCCCCCCCCCCTGAAACCCTTCAACTTGGTTTTCTTGGAGAATTGTGGCCGGTATTTCGAGGGGAAACGGTTTCTCTTTGAAAATCTGCCATTACTGTTAGCAGTGAACGAGAGCACAATAATGCTCACTTTACGACGAACTGAACGTCACGAAAGTGAAATATGAGATGAATCGTAAAAATTACATTAAATTCGACGCAGAGTGCGATTATGCTTTTATGAAATATGATTTAAATGTCTTCATTAACTTGCTATTAAAAATACGCGCCTTTGTTTTTCTTAAAAGGAATAAACAGCGTCCTTATTAGGTAAGATGAAATAATGGAGAGACTGGACGTAATTAGTAGGGATTATCGAGGTTCGATTTTCAACTTTTTTTCTGATCGAATTTTGAAATCCCGAAAATGTTCCTCGAACGTGTCAACTTTTCACCTGCAAAACCTTATTTCGATCCGACAGTATATTTTGTTCGTTCTTTGGATTTTAAATTTCAAAAGAAATGTTTTCTATTGATTCAAAAATGCTGGGAAATTTGTTATATGTATGGTTATTACCATAGTGAGGACTAATATAAAATAAAAAATTCAAAAGTGAATTTTTTGCTCAATTAAAAATTGGTTGGAAATGTTCAAAAAACATGTTTTGTTTTGCTTAAGGAAAATACATACATTTTGTAAAAAGTTGAACATGTCTGACCTGCAATTTCTTCAGCTTGAACCAAAGAAACACTTTATGATTTTGTTTTTCGTGAACAATTTTTTTGGTGACTCAGGAATTTCCGGATATTCGGATCTTAGATTTTTTTCAAGATTTTGGAAGTTTTAAACGCCACGAAAGTTCAAGTTGAAGAAATTTCAGATTCGGCATTCAATTTAAAAAGAAGCAAGCATTTAACTCAATCCAAAAAAACACGTTTTTCCGAATTTTCAAAAAATTGGAAATTGAGAAAAAATGTTCTAGATATTTCCAGATAAAAAAAAAGGATTTTCAAGCTAAAAGTTGGTATGAATGGGCCGCTTTTGCGGTGTATTGAAATTTAATCAGAAAAAAAAGTTGGAAACGAACCTGCCTAGTAGAGACGGAATGTATTGGTCAGACATGCGAATCAAAGAGGTTCAGTAGTACAAACTTTCGAACATTCTTTTTGTTAGTGAGCAATTAATGAAATGACATATTAGTATTTTATTTAGATTACTTATTTTAACTATCATCCAGCCATAAGGATAATTATGCATTCATTTTAAATGATCCGCTTCGTAATAAACACATTATTATTACAGAAATATAAAGCGAAGGTTAACAGATTTGAGTGTCCCATAACTCATCATTAAATGTAGCATTGAATAAAAAGCAAAATTTACAAATGAAGTGCATGTTATGCTTGTATGTTCCGTACTAATCAAGTAGTTTACGCGAAACAACACTTATACCGAGATATCAGACCTCAGACTCATTTGAGAAATTCAAAGGAATGTCAATATTAGCATAAAATTCGAAAAATGGTAGCAAAATAGTGGCATGCAATTTTTTTAATATAAAATAGAGCGGGAACTATTCTTCAAATTTGGTATATATACATTATATGAACTTCTCGCAAAAGTAGCGCGAAATCCTTTCGAATCTTTTACATAATGCAACCGAAATTTCTGAAAAACTCATAATTCTTTTTAAATCCCTTCAAATCCGTAAAAAAATCATAAATTTCTAATAATTTCTTTTGAAATCCTATAAATTCCTTAAATCTGGTTAAATCCCTCGATATTCATTGAAATCTCTGGAATCCCCAAAATCGTTAGAAATCCCTACAATTCTCTTGAAATTTCATTTATTCCCTAAAGTTCTCTAGAAATCCATTAGAATTTTAATCATCTATATCCAAGAAACCCTTTTAGAATCCTTTGAAATATTCAGAAATCCTACGAAAACCTTTGAAATCCCTTGGAACTGATAAAGTGCCTTATATCTTGTGACATCCCTATTAATATCAGAAAAATCGAATACAATCCCGTAAAACATCTTGAAATCTGTAACATCGTTGAAAATTCTTCTAAAAATATTAAAATTGTTCAAATCCTCTGAATTCCCGTAAAAACTCATAACAATTTTATAAAGCTTGAAATCTGTAAAAATTCCCTGTAGTCTTATGAAATCTTTTAATTTATTTTGAAATCCTGTGAATCTCTCAAATATTTCAAGCCTCCTTGAAATCCCTTGAAATGTTTCAAATGCCTTAAACATTCCTTGAAATGTTCTTATTTTTAAAAATACATACTATATAATTTAAAATTATTTGAGATGTTAAAAATCTTGTGAAATCTCGTAGAACATTTGAAAATTTTTTATACCTTTTAAAATTCGTTCCAAAATGTTTAAGTCTTTCAAATCGCTGAAATTAATTCAAATTATGGAAATCATTTGATAACTTCAACACCCTTTTCAAATCTCTTGAAATTTTAGAAATTGCTTGTAATCTTGTAAAATAGGTACCCTAAAGTATTTTGAATCTTTTGAAATCCATTGGTATTTTTTAAAACCTTCAAAGTCCTTGGAGATCCCATGAAATCTTAAATCAGATGAAGCTTCTTGAAACTTCTTAAAGTCCCTTGTAATTTTTTAAAAACCTTTTAAGACCCCTTTGAAACTGTTTAAACCTTTGAATACTCTTGAAACTTTTAATTTTGAAATGGCGGATATGCTACATTAGCCAATCAGCGAAAATGTTTAAGAATATGTTTATTAAAGGCAGAGTGAAAGAATAGTTTGATTAGCGAGCAGTTTGAGAGTCTGAGGCATGATATATCTTAAACAAAACTGAAATTGAAGGAGGATTTGAGAATGATTGCATTCAAATGCAAATGCAGAACGCATCACTTTTGAATCTAGCAACTCCATTTCGGGTAGAAATTAAATTTTAATTTTCCTATAGAATGCATAATTCGTCACTTAAGTATGTTGAGAGAAACTACATGAAGCCCTAGTAAGCTACAATATTAAAGCTGGCGAAGGCAGAAATCGCTTATTTACAACGAGAACAGTGTAATATGCTCGCCGGAGGCCATATTTAGTTTACGGCGCCGGGATATAATGTCTTTTTAGGTACGTTAATTAACAGTATTCATTTTGCACAAAGGTTTCTAATTACGCACTATATGGAGCCATAGACTTAGTACCGCGGTTGGCAGTGAAAATGATGTCCAACAGTCGCTCATTCAAAGAATCGGATCTCGCGAGGAGCACCAAATTCCCACCGGGACAAATTTTTTAATCGATCAAGTTATAAATTCTACAACAGAACTTATTTGACTCAGAGTGATTAGAATTAGAATTCCCAAAAGCAAACTAGGCTAGCTTACGACTTATCCGTATTGCAAGGACAGCCAATAGTTGTCCACCCAACTCAGTTAGCAGTCGCATTAATTAATTATAATTAAGTTTTAGTTGACGTAGCCGTAGAGGAGCAAAGCAGTAAGCAAGGCAGGTACCTACGCGACTGGCATTTTGAGCATTACCGATATTATGCAGATTTCGCACAAACCCTCCTTCTCCTCTCTTCTCGCACTACCCCTTCACCCCCAAAGTCTGTCGCTCCACCTACCATGTCCCTTCCTTCACCTATAGCCACGTAGCAGTTGCCAAGCGAGTCGGAGAATGAATTATTTACTTATTTACGGCACATAAACACGAATTCGCGACTACAGTGACACAGAAATAGATTATACGGTTCTCTGAGCCGGTTTGGGAAGAGAGTATAAGAAAGGAGATAATAACAAAAGTTTTGTCGCCACTTCTTAATCGGGGTTTTTATTCGGGATAAAGGATTATGTTTGAGGAAAAATAACTCTGGAGACTAATAATGAGGGAGGAATCTTTCTCTCTAAGAGAAGAATCTTATTTATTATGTAATTAAAATTCGATTTAGCTTTGTGCAATTAAATTGATTTGGGAATGACTAACAGAGGCAACATATACCCTACGGATTTTTTTTGTCAATTCATACTCCTCATAGTAATAGGTCATTACCAAACTTGTATTATGCTACAGTAACAAGATGCACTTTTCAGCCATCCTCGGAAAGAGCGGTTTTTAAAATATCCAGACATGTTGCATGGACCATGAGGCTAGTCTTTCAACTCTCGGTTACATCAGGCAGTAGTGGTCACTATCAGCCGGTAGTGAATTTCAAGCAAACATCGGATTTCAAATGTTCGCCCCTACACCTAACTATAAGGTTTAAAAAAATTTTTGTTCTTCCTAGGAGGCTGAAAATTTTGAAGCCACTACGAAAGTAAATATGCAAAAAAAAATTTTGGATTGATGTAATGAAGTCCATTCCGAAGTTCCTATGGCGAATTTGAGTAAAAAATTTCAAATTTTCGCCACACCCAACAATTTTAATTTTTCTAAAAAATTCCTTGTTGCTCTTAGAAGGCTGGAATTTTCAAAGCGGCAATGCTACGTATCAGTCATTTGAATTTATTTTTAAAAATTAGATGTGGTAAAATAATCATAGGTAACATTTTCACCTATACGAAATGAGTTATTATCATATATTAAAATCAGAAAATAATCTTAGAATTTTTGAAGACTCAATATGAAAAAAGTCCGGCAAAAAATAAATTGCGTTCAATAAACAATGTTTCTATGTTCTTACTTTTTTTATAAACAATATTATACGCACTGAAAAATAATGCCATAAATGATACTATTGCGATTCTACAAAGTAGAAGAGATATTTTTGTCCACGGCAATAAAAATGCAGTTTACTTTAAAGGCAGAAAATTAAATAATTTAAATGTTGAAATAAATAGAGTAAAAAGTTACACAACAAATTTTCTGAGTGCGTGCAAATTGTAAGCATAGGAATTCGAACAATTTTAAAATTATAATTTATAAATATGTCAACAGCCTCCTATAATTTCCTCAGATTTGCATTACATTGAAAGCTATATTTCTTACAGTCGTAACTCGCCTCAAGCATTGAGTATGAATGTCTACAGACGGAGGAAATGAGTCGATTACTTATCTGGCGACATTGCCTACTAATTTATTCGTCAGTCCATGATTCTGGGTTAGAGTCGAACGAGCACAGCTAAAAGAAATACTGAACCAGTTTACATCTAAAACTCAGAAATTTAAACTTAAATTAGGCAAAAATTTATCTGAATTTAAGTAAGGTTTGACTGAACTTAAGAAAGCGTATGATTAAATTAAGAAATTCTGATATTGACCTTCTTAAATTTAAACAAAGTTATTCCTCAACTTGAGCACATTTCTGAATTAAAGCAGCGAACATCCCCAGCACCGAGAGTCTCTTTTACATCCACTAAGTAGCTTTGTCGAATGGGTGCTTGTAAGGCTTCAGCGGGAGACGGTTCATTACGATGATGTCGCTCCTAGAGGACCCTAATTAATTCGGTGAAACGCATTCTGCAACGCACCTGAAATTTCAACTCGCTATCCATTGAGAAGCTGAACCTACTCTTTACTGAATGATTACAAACAGCCTTGCTCATTTCCTTAAAGGGTACTTTAAAAACCATTCAGTAATTCCTATTTATCGCAATTATAATAGGGGTTTGAGTTTAAGTTCATAAACAAGCAGACGCATAAACACGAAAACTTTTATTTCAGGGCAAAAAGGGCTTCCCTGAAGAAATCCAATAATTTAATTGAGCTAATCCAAGAGCTTAATATTACATTTAATAAAATGCTTTATTTAAACGAAAGTAAATTGGTAAATTAAGGGTGACCAAAAAACTTAATCTGCAAATTTTCTGATTTTTTCCAGACTAATTTTTTATTTCCCTTGACCATTGATAATCAAAAAACGGCATTTTAAGTTTGTAACATTTTTAGAATAGAATCTTTTATAAACGGAATAAAAAAATATAATTTTGAATTAAAATTTCAAATTTATTGACTTATTTAATAAAAATTTAATTTTAAACCGAATGGTAGAATTTTCAAACAAAAAAGATCGAACTTCAACCAGAAACAGTTGCGCTTTTAACGAAATAATTCATTTGTTTAGAAGACAGTTGAATTTTGAACAAAAATATGTAAAGCTTCAATCCAAACAGTCGAATTTTCAAACAGAAAAAATTCAAAGTAAACCATTAACAGTTGCATATTCAAACAAGCAGTTGCATTTTCAAGCCAAAAAGACAAAAGGTTGACTCTCGAAAAAAATGTAATAGTTGATATTTAAACAACACAAAAATCTAATTTTGAACAAAATAGTTACATTTTCAACCTAAGTTGAATTTTTAACCAAAAAATTAAATTTTCAACATAATAGTTGAATTTTTTACCAAATAATTTAATATTCAACCTACTTCAATCAAGTAGTTCAATTTTCTAAAAAAGATCAATTTTCAACAAATAATGTAATAGTAGATATTTTAACAAGAAGATATTTTTATTTTAAATCAAGACCAGTTGAGTTCAACCAAAAAAGACGAATTGCCAACAAAATAGTTAAATTCTCAACTAAAGAAGATTAGTTTTCAACCAAACAGTTTCAATTTAATCAAAAAAAGATTAACTTTCTACTAAAACAGACGAATATTTCAATAAAAAAGAAGAATTTTTAACAAAGTTGAATTTTCGACTTAAAATATAAATTTTGGAAAAACAGTTAATTTTCTACCAGAATGGTTCTATTTTCAACCCAGACGGATGACTTTTTAACAAAATTGTTTAATTTTCAAACAAAGAATAATATTATAATTAAATATGTAACCAGCAGAAGAAAATGACTGCAAAAAATGAAAGGGAAATAGTAGAATATAACAGAATTCTGTAATTTCTCATTGAACAGTTCTTTATTTTCCCAGACTATTAATATTCAAAGACCAGGATCATAATCCTTTAACACATTTAACATTTTTTTAATTTTTCGGGAGTTATTTATACTGCCTTTTATAGAAATTGTTAGATGTTTACAAGATTTTTGTCAAAATTCCTGACTTTTCGCTGACTTTCCCTGACAAATAAAATTCTCTGACTCTTTCCTGATGTCGTGGTTTTCCCTGACCTACACCTACCCCCTAAATGTTAAGCCAACTATTTTCTAGAGCCCCCCGGGTAGATTTTTCGCCACACTACACTGAAAAAATTCAACAACGCTGTTTGCGTATTACAACAAGAAATAAAAAAGATTCTAAGCCATTCAGCCTTTGTATCCGTTTACCAATCATCCAATTCACTCACCTACTATATTTATTACTAGCTTAAATTCACTTTCCTTTAAAATACTACATCCTTTCAAAACAACAAAATGATAATTAATTCACTTTGATCAATTAAGTAACAATAATTGCAATAAATTTCGATTTTTTGACGTCCCAAGAGAGTGCTTTACCAGTCACAATTAATATCGCAAGCCGAAATAATTATTTTGTTTATGCCATCATGCAATTGGCCACGCGTGCAATCGTGGACGACGTCGTTTGGTCGGCGCAGTTTGTCATTATAACAAATTAGTATCTCTCATGTGTACGTGCAATGTACAGATGCAAATAAATTCTCGGAATGTTGAGCGCACGCGCATCGTAGAAAAAGAGATGAAACAGAAAAACCCGATTAAAAAATAAAACTAGAAAAAAGAAAAAAGATTGCGGCACCGAACAGGGGAAAAATGTTTCTGGCATGGGATATAATGGGTGCATCGCACAGGAATATAATGAGATTTTACAGTGCAATTCACATAAAGCATTGGAAACAACGAATGGGGTGGGGGTGGAAAAGGGGTGGAAAGAGGGAGGGGGATGCGAGCGATAAAAAAGCCTGCGCCTAAACACATTATTTCTGTCCCGCACCCCCGCTTTGGACCCCTTTATACCCCACCCCCATTCCAACTATCTCTCTCTTTTCCACTTCGATCTACCCTATGTTTCACCCCTTTTCCACCCACTCAAAACCCCAAACCCCACCTCATACCAGGAACCCCACATTCACCCACGCAGTTTAAAATGCAACGTAAATTATAACCTCCCTTTTTATCTGAATGCGCATTAATTAATCGCTTGATTAAAAGAGAGTCGCCCGTATTTTTGTGAAAGCACGTTTTACTGAGTCGCGCTTCGATAAGCTTGAATAATCGATTTCTTTTGGCGTTGATTTTCAATTTGTGTTACTGAATTTCAATTTTCCCGTTTTTGGATAAAATTAGCCTTCTATTTATTAAATGGATAACATGAAGGGCAGACTTTTGATGTGCAATTTCAGTTACATTTCTATGATGCTTTAGCGATTTTATGTGGGTATATTGATAATAAAACTGGTTAGATCCCAGTAGGTTTTACAACCTTGTTGATAATGTGTACAAATAATAGCAATAATTCAGATAGATTTTTGTGTCCACACTTTGTATGGTAGGAAGTTTATCAGATTGAAACTATAAATAAAAATTTGGTTTGTAGCTTTTTCAGAATTGTACAATTTTAGATTAATTTTACTTTCAACGACAATTGATAAAAGGTAAAAAAAATTAGATCAAATATGTTGCCAACGTTTAAAATTTCACAATTGCTCTTTGAATTGCAGAACATAAAAACAATATGAAGATTATACGTTCAGAATTAAACGTTTTTAAATAAAGTTGGCAAACCTGTTTACAAATTTACAAAATTTACAAATTTACTTACTAATTTAACAAATTTCAATCTAAAAATGTTTATAATGAAACAATTTTAAACGTATAAGAACTTAAAATTAATGGGCTACAAATAAAAGCATGCGCAAATCAGAAGCCACTAACATTGAATGGTATCAAATTTTAACATCTTCGCAATTGTAAATATTTTTGAAAATTCAACTAATTAAATAAAAAATATTAAAAATGAAAAAAGTCAAATGGATAACACGCATTGAACTCTAATATTGAATAACTTCAATTAAAAAATGTTTTATAGTAAAAACTCCATTTGAAATATTAAAAAAACAAAAATATATTATCCAAATAGTGGGATTAAAATATTTTTTAATAATGTTAATATACAAAAGTCAGTGAAAACTAAATTACTTAATTCTAGTGAATGTTTCTAAATATTTAAGTTTAGAAAATTTAACATTAAAACATATAAAGTTTAATATTCAAAACTGAAATTCAGAGATGAACTTAAATTAGCCACAAATTTATCTGAATTCAGGTAACACTAAATTAAATGCCCCTAGGATTGAATTCACTTGTCAAATTTTATATTTCACTGGAATAATTATATGTTTTGAAATTATTTTATCATAAATTGTCTTCAAAAAATTGTATTTGAATTACTTTTGTAAATTTTTAATCATATTTCTTGAGTAGACACAGATTCTCTTATTTACCGCTCGCTCATAAAATTCTATTGATTTTCTGTAATTTGTTTGATTATCTTTTCTATTTAGAGC
The DNA here is from genome assembly GCA_932066315.1 of Andricus coriarius. Lineage (NCBI taxonomy): Eukaryota > Metazoa > Arthropoda > Insecta > Hymenoptera > Cynipidae > Andricus > Andricus coriarius. The sequence goes on along the minus strand of CAKNWT010328264.1, from coordinate 16,525 downwards.
TTGAGAAATTCAATTCTTGTGAACATTTGTTTTAGACACTGATAAATTATTGACCGGTTCAAGCTGGGAATCACAGGGAACTGCAGAAAAAGTAGTTCTAGAATGTAAAACATAAGAATAAAACGAAATATTTCGTTCGAATCTACACCAAACTATTTATATTTGGTGAAAACAGCAAAATTTTTCCAACGTAAAAATTATTATAATACCTTATATAGCCTAAAAATTAAAATTGTTAAAATTTTATCAAATAATTCTGAAACTTTTATATTATAAGGTTCTGACCATTTTTAAGTTACAATTTTACGCTCAAATTTTAAATTCTGCAATATGGTGCTTTTTAAATTCAAAACTAATTAATTTAAATTTTGAATTAATAGTGCAACTATTAAGTATATTAATTCAATATTCTAATATTCAGAAATATTTAAATGAGAAATTATACAATTTTGGATGTTTCAATTTCAATTTTACTATTATTTAAGAATTAAAAAATGTTAAAGGTGAGAAAAAAATTGAGCACTTTCAATTTAAAACTGTTTTATTTGAACACTTTGATTTTGATATTATTCTATGTTAAACATTTTCAACATAAAACTGACTACTCAGGTTTTTTGACTTAAAAGGCATAGATTCATTTAAAAAAAATTAAATTCCTAGCACTTGAAATTTCTAGTCATACAACTTTTAATATTTTACTTTGAGTTTTTTTCTGAAATTGAAATTATTATTAAATTCAGAATGCTAGTATGCTACCAATATAAATTGTTTTTCTTTTCGAATTATACTATTGGACAATTATTTCAATTTGAAGCTATTCTATTGGGAACGCTTTCCATAAAAAAAATTCAACTCTTAAGTTTGAAATAAATCCCTTGGAATCCTTTAAAATTTCTCAAAATTTCTTGAAATCTGTTGAAATCCCTTAAAATGTTTCAAGATACTTCGAAAACGTTAAATTTTTTCAAATTTTTTTAAACCAAAATATATATTCTGAAATTAAAAAAAAAATAATTTAATCGGTATGAAGGAATTAACGGACCTGAATCATTTTTTTTTTAATCGAATAAAGTTTTATCCTCTTATCAAATTAAATAATTTAATATTTGTACTTGCAAGAACACTTAAATATTTGACCACAATAACGATCACAAATTAAATAAAGAGTTGTAAAGAAATTGAAAGTTACCAGCGGATTTCATTTCCAAATTTCAAATGTAATTAATATCATCACTTTTTTTAGATACATGTTATAAATTCGAAACTTTGACCCGAGATTTTAAAGTTTGGGGTAAACTTGCCGTCAAACGGGGTAATTTCGGACATGTGGGGTAAATTCCGACATTCCTAAATTGATAGATTAAAATACTTAAGGTAGTTTTAGCCAGAATCTGGATCAATTTAAGCCTTAACTGGTTCTAGTTTCTGGTTAAAACCACCTTGAGTAATTCAAACTATCAATTTAGGAATGTCCAAATTTACCCCTTATGTCCTAAATAAACCCGATTAATGATACGTATTTGAAAAAAATAGGTTTTTTTACATGAATATGAAAATGTGATCTATAACATTGGAAGCCTATTTTTAAAAAAAATTTCAATATCCCTTCTCCTTAATTTTGATGGGACAACAAACATTTAAACAATAAGCTCACAACTCTGCCCCGGTTGACTCTCTGATGCAAAAAATGTCGGGATTAAAAAAATGTTGTACTTAAGGTTTACTTTGAAAATGGATCTAGTAATCTGAGTTTTATTGAAAGCGGTGGCATGTAGATACAAAAGAATTTTCGACGGACTGATTCATTAATCTGTGTACATAGGCGATAAAAAAACAAAGAGATCGATCGAAAGGTAAACCACGCGAATCCCTTTGTGCGGTGCTATCATTCTTTTCGCCTGATCTTCCATAATTCTGACATATTTTCGTCGATGGGGTCCCATGAGAGTGTCTCTGTTTGCGTTTCAGTGGACGACGGGGGCGATATTCAGGCGCATGGAAGAGGCGAGAGCGAAAAAAAAAAAATTATTGGCGGCACGAAATTCGTCGAATGCGCTCGCGATCCGGAGCTATTAGTCTGTCGATAATGATCAAAAAATGTGCTAAACAAAAGATTGCACGGATGGCGAGAGCCACCTCTTTTCGTGGGTCAGCCAGGCAGACCGAGAGGAGAGGCTTTGCTGAAAGCTTTGACTGCCCTCTTCGCATTGGCGGCGTCCAAACCTACGGCGCTATATTTAAAAATTGGCGCGCTCTCCTGGAAACTTTCTACAAAGAGAGGGCCAGCCGGTTACATCGGGTTTATTAAAATCCGGTGCTTGGGCAGCCGCACGTAACGGTAGATAGGGCTTCACTATTTCGAGCTCAAATATCCCACAGGAAAAGTTACGAAATTTATAATTTTACCAAATTTTCATTTTTTCGAAACTAAGAGAACACCTGACAGAGGATAAAAAGTTCGGGACTTTGACAGCCAACGTAAATTAAAGATGTCTCTTTGTTCGCTTATTAATTTCAAAAGAGAAAACTTGTTACTAAATGAAAAAATTATTTCCAAAAATATATGTTTTAGATTGTGGCAACATTTTAAGTTCCATAAAATATTTTTTCTGGTTTGTAAAGACATTTTGAAAATATTCGTCCTCAATTTTGTGCCGGAACCTAAGTCGGCTTAGGTGTTTTTTCTAGTGAACGGCTCAATTGTTTTTGATCTTTGAAATATATACAAACAGAGGTGCGCTTAGTCATATTATACTTTTTTTTATTGGAACGGGATATTATTTTAATTATTTTGTGGAAATTTCAATGTGAATTTTCACAGAATTTTACATACATACTATAATAATTTTTGAAGTGACGAAATGACCAAGGTTCTATCTCCGTACTATCTATGTCAAATATGAGTTCGATCGGAATATTCTAAGTGCTAGCGCGAAAGGATTTTTTTATAATTGTTTATAACATCATTGGAGTTACATTATACCAGGAGCGTTTAAGGTCAAATAAAGACTTGAATGATGAAATAGTTAATTATGCCTTATTATTACTTAATTACTTGATTACTTAATTATGAATTGATTAATTATTATAAACTAGTTATGAATTACAAGGATTTCAACTTCCGTTGTTTCTTATCGAAAAAAATACAGAACATATCATTTTATGCAGCAGACCGAAAAAAAATTCCATCTTGAGACAAGAAAATTAAAAATTGGAATCTTCAATTGTTTTTTGAATATTTTTAAGGATCAATTGATTCAACGTAAAACGATATACAAGACTTTTATTGCTAGACCATAAAAAAAGAAAAGTGTTTAAAAAATTAAAACACACGCATACCAATTTTTTGAGGCTCTTTATTTGGGGTTATCGCTAGAGAGATTGTCATTTAAATAAATAACACGAGAATTCTAGATCAATCTGAAAAATCTATACCCCCTACCTCACATTAATCCTTTCCTCACTGAACAAATCACACCTAATCCGAAAGGGAAATCGCTAATGGTATAATAATAATAACAACAACAACGAATAATTATCATACACTCTACAAATTAATAAATCACTTTTATCGCGAATTATACCTCTTCGCTTTCGGAATTATTGTATTATGCATTATAGAGTTCAACAAAAAATGATCGCATAAATTTTTGAAATCTGCGTATCCATTATAGGTAACGATTGTCAGAATAAACGAATTTTTCGACGAGATAATGAAGATAATAATAAAGTGGATATTATTAATTAAAACATGGATCCAATTTGTGATTACGTAATACAATGCCGCCATTAATTTGCAGAAATGACCGAAACACCGTAAAAATTGCATGATCATTCACGCACACATTTTTTAGCGTAAAAATGACAGTCTACTTTCATTTTTAATAAAGGTTCGGATGCGAATACGCTCATACTGCAAATTCATACAATCAAATAAAAATGCGTGGAAAAAAATGAACAAATCAATCGAGTATTGACAGAAGCGTTTATATAACCGACACCAGACAGTATAGGCGGCATTCAATATATGATAACGGCTTCTCTATACGAGTTAGAGGGGAGAACGAGGCAGATTCATTATTTTTAATTAAACGAAACAATAATACGCTTATTAATTGATTAATTAAACACGATGCATGCATTACTCCTGTCCTCGTGATGCACCGAGGCACCCCTCAGTTTCAATATTGTCTGTTTCTTTAAAATATCGAATTAATATTTAAATTGAAATTATTGAACTACTAATTGATTATTACTAAACTAGCATTAAAATATAAACAATTTACCAATCCATCTTTAAACAAAGCTTTCAATATTAAAAATTTTTCCAATTTTTGAAACAATTATTTATAAGTTCGAATTGAAAGCGCTTGAAAAAATATATATATGTATATTGAACGACTTTGAATTGAAAACGTTCCAAATCAAACAATTTTAGATTCGGTAAAATTTTAAAAAATGACAGGATTTCGAATGACATGAAAAGGAATTGAACTTGTATCATTTCTAAATAAAAGCGTCCAAATTAAAAACTTTGAAAAAGATCGAATGATAAATTCACCGTCATTTCAATCTTCAAAATGGAAAAAATGTTTCAATTATAAACCTTTAAAATAAAATTATTTATAAAATTTCTACTGCGGAACGTTAAAAATTAAATGAATACGAACTTCATTTAAAACTGTAAAAATGTCTAATTACCAACAATTGTAAAATTAAATCTGTTCTATTTCAAGTAAATTAAAATCATTTGAGAGTTATAAATTTCCAAAGGGTTGATTATTCTTTTCTACATTTAACCATTTTGATTTGAATTGCAAAATAAAACGTATAAAAAATAATTACAGTTAAACATGAAAATTCAGAAATCTAAAATTGTAATCATTATAAAATTAAAGAAATAATTCAATGATTAAGGTATGAATTTCAAAAAGATTTATTCATACCGAATTTTATTTTAAGCTGCACAAGTTTTTACTTTTTTATTTAATTCAGAATTATTATTTATTTTTCAAATCTTCCAATAACATATTTTTCACTTTTGAGAAATTAATTTTCTTAATCTTTAACTGAATAACGGAAAATTTTAAGATATTGCATTTAAAATTAAAAAAAGTATACAAAACAAGATCGAACTGATTCCAATTATTTTTCAAAATGCAAAATATGAGCCCTTCAATTCGATTTTTTTTAAGTTCAGTTTGAAAACTTTAATATTTTTGAAAATTTTAAATTTGTTTTTCAATTCAATTTTTAATTGCCAGTATAATCTATCTTCTAATTTTTAAGGTCTAAATTAAAAAATATATTTTCTTACTTCTTTCTGGTTTAGAACTTATTTTGGAGGCACTTGATTCAAAATTATTTGATTAAAAATCCAATTAAATGAAAAGTGCACAATTATTAAGTCTGTCATCTTGATATGCGAAAATGAAAACAATTCAAAAAACCAAACAGTTATTTACGTTCAAAATTGAAATCAAACAATTTGAAATATTTAAAACTGAAAGTAATTAATATAAAATTGAACATCAAGGCTTTCAATTTGAAACTGTGCAATTTTCAAAGATTTTATGGTGAACTTATCCTCCAATTTTTAATATTCAAATTTGAAACTACACATTATGAAATATTGAATTGAAACACTAAAAAAATTAGGAAATTTCAAACCAAATATTTTCCAATTTAAGCTTTTGAAGCAAAAAACTTTAGTTTCAAGGCCTCAAAAATTAAATTTGTTTAGAACTGCGTATTGAAAAATATATAATTAAAATTAAAATTTTAGAGATAATAAATAATTTAGTATTATATCATGCAGTGTCAAGTGACATTCAAAGTGATTGGATATGTTTTTTTTACTAAAAAATTTATTTCGTGTCAATAAAAAATCACTGTCATTTCCACCGCACAAAATTGAAGAATTTTAAATATTCCGAAGCTTTAGAATATAATTATTCTACAAAATTTTTTAATTATAATGCTTTGTAATTGGAAAGTTTCAAAATTAATGAATACTAAATTTGAGGCATCGTGGACTTCGTGTAGTGTTTGAAAGTGTCATAAATAGAAAATAAACATAAAAAAAATTCCTTCTTCATTCAGTGTCTAATCCAGACATTGTTTTGTCTATTTCCAAAAAAGAGGCAGGGTTTTTGAAAGGATGAAAAATGAAAAGTAAAAACTAAGAAATTCATTGTTTCTTATTATCTAGTATGTCATTTCGGGCCCTAATCAGGTGCTGCCTAGCCAGTTAGGACCAACAAAATTTCTCAGTGTCTCATTTAAACATTTCTTCGTACATTTCCAAAAAGTGCCAGGGTGCCTAAACATATCAAAAACAGAAAATAAACTCTAACAAAAATGAGTTTTTTCCCTAATTATCTAGTCAGTCTTTTCGGGCCTTAATCGGGTGCTGGCTAGCCTGCCAGGACCAGAACAATTTTCAAGTCTTGAATCTAAATATTTCTTTGCACATTTTCAAAAATATCCAGGATGTTTAAAAGTATAAAAAATGAAAAATGGATTTTTTTACTCATCATCTAGAAAGTCCTCAGCATAATTTTTAACGTCAAACAACTAAAATAGATGGTCTTGAGCGGTCAGGACGGTCTATCCTAGTTCCAAGTAGTTTCTCGATAACTTTTTATACTGGAGAGAATAAATAAATTAATGGTAGACCATTATATATAATTGAAAATCAAAATAAACCAAATTAAAACTCGTCTTTGAAGTTTTAACATTTATTGTCTTCACCGCAAAAAAAATTATACAAAAATGTAATATTTTTTAATTGAGTTCTCTAACACTCAACATTACTAATGCCTGCTCTTTCATGAAAATAATTACGCTAGTAGAGCAAGGTAACTACTTTATTAAGCCAACAATTTCTACCAGCGTTCATTAACCAACCCGAGGAGCGGCAAACAATAAAATTATCCAGGGATGCAAAATCGTAATTTTAGTTGTAAAATATAATTTCGTCATGCAGGGACGAGGTTCCTTTTTACAAAAACGAGTCCACGAAATAGAGGTCCTTGCGGTGGCGAACGCTTGCACGTTAGTATGAACTGCCTTTGTCTTGCAAAAAACCCGCGGACATATATATCACATGGGTCCAGGCCACGGGCATTGTTTCACTCCTCGCATAATTACTCTGAGTCACGTTTTAAAGTTAAATTCCACCTAAATAAAGCTTAATGTTATTATATCGTGGCACAGCGCATCGCCATCGAGGGAGTTCGGTCCATTACACTTCGTGCTAGGAGTTTCCAATGTTGTCTACTTTCTTCATTATATCATTATAATTACATTCATGATACAATATAATACAATTTCCTCGTCTCCAATAAAGGGAAAGGCATTTTCCAGTTCTTCATAAAAAGATCTTCAAGGTGACCGTGTTAATCAAAATAATAAATTCCGGGTTTTGCTACGGTTTGCAAACAATTTTCACGATCATGAAAATTTGTAAAATCCAACTCTTTAACCAGAAAATTCGTTTATTCGAAGAAATAAAACTGAACTGCAAACTGGAACACTCACAGTAGAACTCTTTTGAATTTTAAACTTTCAAAATTGGAGCTTAAAAAAGTTTTTTATTCACAATTTGTTATTCAAACCTGCCATAATTTACAAGAAACCTTTATTTTGAACATTTTGTTTGCAATTGAAGTTTGCTTACTATCGCTTTTTATCAATTTTTGAATAATGTTTACAGTAAAAAAAAATGACTGAATTTTGGAAGTAAATTTTTCTATAGCTGAAATCGTAAAAACAATTTTTTTCTTAAATAACTGTCTTTAAAGATTATTCACATATTTTTAAGATTGGAAACAGTATAGTTATAGAGAATATTTTTTCGGAAAAAAGCCATGATTTATTAAAATTCAATCATTTTTAAACAACTGATAAGAAAAACTCAATTTCAAAAACTAGTGTTAAAATAACGATTTTTCGTAAGTTTGAATCGTTTTTCATATAAAATAATATTTTTTTTTCATAAGAAATGACTGATAATGTTATTCGAATTCTCAAAATCATAGAAAGTTTTTTTTTCAGAGGCCTGATTTTTGGCAGGACAACATTTTGTTTCACATGTTCTTAAATCTTTTCAAATCAAAAATTATTTTTAAGATTTCTAAAATCTTCTGTCTTAAAAAATTATTCAACTCTGTTGTAAATTTATTTATATTTTTTTTAAATAGAACGTTCAAGTCTTTCCATTTCAAACAATTCCGTCTCAAATATTTAAATCATAATTTCTCATTTTGAATGAAGGGTCATATATTGCTAAATATGAAAAAAATATTTCTTTTTCTTAATTTTAAATTTTCAAATTAAATGGGTTAAAAATTGAATATCTTAAACTGAAACTATATTTAAATACGATTTAAAATTAAATAAATGCGTTAAATTATGAGTCTATTAATTTAAAATTATTTAAAAATCGAAATAAGTTTGAAAATTTGCAATCGGACGTTTAACATTTCTTTAAATACTAAGATTTTTGAATTGAAACAGTTCATTTTACAACGTTAAATTCTGTAAATTGTTTAATTCTGAACGGATTCAGAACATTCTTGTAACATCAATGAATGTTTAATTGTTGCTGCTCAAAATTTCTTTTAAAATCATCAATTAATTTATATTATGAACATATTATGAACTTAAAATGCTCATTATCAAGAATTTTCAATTTCAAGCGGCCACCCTGGATCTCTGATGTTATTTATAATTGGTTTGGGAACTCATTAATGTTTTGGTGAATTTAAATTTATATATGTATATACTTATCATGTTATGGTGAAAATAAAAGAAAATATTCAATGGATTAAATTATTTATCATACGAAATTCACATCCAATTATAATGAAGTTTTAAATTAATTGTATTATTCAATTTAATTACTTAGTTTATAATTTGTTAAAGGAATTATCGGTCAATCTTTCTTACGCCCTTTAATCGACTGATTTTTACAAATAAATAAAACTAATTACTTAAATTTTCGCAATAATTATTATTCAATTTAATTTATAAGAATTGAATAGCGCCTGGCTTTTAAGATTTGTAAAATTTTATGTGAATGAAAATACTTACAATCGAAAGAAACCAAAACAGAAGAGTAAAATATTATTGATCATGAAAATTGTGAAATCGAATCTTTGAAAATGTAACGTCAAATACGGAATAATTTAAAAAATCTAAGTATATATGTACCGAATATTTTCAGTGTATCATTCATCGTTTTACGAACTCAGAAATTAAATTTTCGTCCTTTGAGTTCAAAAATAATAAATTTTCTACTCCTTGTAGCAGTAGAGATATTCTCACAATAAAAATTAGGGGAATTAATAATCTTTGAGCAGACAATGCATTTCCCTTCTAATAAGTTATTAATTTTCCACCTACTATATTATTTACCCAACTTGTAAATTTCATTTGAGGAACGTATTGAAAGACTGTCTTACCTGAAACACAAAAATAAATACATATTAAAATCATGATTTACACACACAAAAGTTTAGTTGAAGAATAGAAATATATATAAATACCGTAAGATGGGGCTATGTGGGACATATGTTCAGATTTTTCTCAATGAATTAAATAAAGGAATTATAATTGGGTATTATTGCTTTGAATATATAAGTTCTAACTCTTTTTTGTATATCTTGAAGTTACAATGTTTGATTTAGCTGCAAATTACTGGTTATTGCAATCCAAAGTGTGTCCGTCTTTACTCCTCAGGGTGGAGCAAAGGCGTCCACTTTCAATAAGAAGTTAAAACCCGCTATTTTGTAATATTGAATGGAAAAATACTAAGAAAAATATTATATAAATGACAAGTTTTGGTAGCTATTTTAAAGTAAGTTCAACTAATATAATAAGTAAAAAATTAAAAATACGTAGTTTATTTTAGTAAAAGCATAATCTAATGTGTTGTTTTATTAACCTTGTAGGTATAAGAACGCAATAAAATAAAATAATTTAATTTCGATAGATAATTTTGGATCATGTCCGACCTTCCCTTACAAATTCAGAACTTGTTATATAAATCTTTCTGACGAAACTGACACAAACAGCATCTAAAATAAAATTTGACAATTATTTTACAGTAAAAAATAAAAAATCTTTCGGATTTTCATTCACAACAAGAGAAATAAAACGAGGAAATATGAAATGATGATTGGCCCAGTTTACCCAGCGTGTCCCGGTGAACCCCAAGTTACAGTCCTTTAGGATTATAAAATAATTAACATTGTTATAAAACAGAATATTGAGACCATTTATTTCCTGATTCAATTAAATCAAAACACAAAAATGTCCTAAAATATTGGTCATTTCACCTAGATCACCTTTAGAATCCGAAGTGCAGACTCATATCGTCAACTTTTTTGAAATCGAAATGGGGATTTGCTATGCCAGAAATAAAATGGCTTTCCATTTGCAACTGTGAACCGAATGTAGAGAATTTTATGGGTACACTGGGCTAATTGACTGGACGTTGAAACGAGTGCACAAAAATTTTTCGCGAAAAATTTTACAACGCTTCGTTGATTCGTCTAGGTAGACGAAATGGGTGTGAGTAAATTTGTTTAGTGGAAACGCGAGTGGTACGACTGTCGTCAGTGGCACGTGCATTAACGTGGTACGTCAATGATAGCCATTCTCAATATCCATAACTATTATCAGCGTCAGACTAGCTGTTGCAGCATTATCCCCTAAATTTTTAAATCCCCTCACCATCACCCTTCCCCAGAAAATCCACGACACAGACGAAATTAAATGGCAATTTTCATTTACAAATCAAATTGAATTACTTTTATCGGGTGGGTTGACTGAGGTCGCTGTCATGAGCTTTCAAAATCTGAATTAGGGGAAAATGAATGATGAAATCGAAAAATGTCAGCCTTTAACTCCCTAGGATAAAATTAAGGCAATTTCCAGCAAAATCCACGGAACTATAACTTTGATGTTGAGTTTAAACGTAGAATTAACGAAGCCTCAATAAAAAAAATATTATATGGTATCAATCTTTAAATTTGAAACCATTTTTTAAAAGTATAGTCAATATGCGTTGAAACATTGTTCTTTTACAATAGGCTGATCAGTGTCATAAAACTGCAAGCCAGAGTCATTTTTAAAAGTTTTTACGCCCTCATAAAAAATTCTTTGCACGAGGGTATGCAAAAAAGTGTTGAAAAAAATGGTAACACGACCGATGGGCGCTCATAACGAGTTGACGAAATAGGATTTCGGAAAACGAGGTCCAGATACTTTTTGCCGGCTTACGGTAAAAATGACTGTGACCGTAAAATCAGTCGTTATCCCAGTACCTCCACCCGGTTCCACCCCACAACCCTTTGGTTCTGGTATGCAAATCGCGAATAAAGCGTCGACGATTATAGCGACGCTTGCGCCAATGCAAAAAAATTTAGAGGCTGAAAACGTTTGTAAAAATCCAGGCCTGCCAATCGAATGCATTGTATCCGCTCACGAACAATACTGCCTGGACGTTGCTGTCCGCAGTCGTGCAGAACAGCCGCATTTTCGTTTGAATTGGACGCATTGTTGAATTTTTCAAATTGTCTTTCTACGACTTTTCACGTATGTAGGTGTCAGAATCGAGGGCTGGAGAAGGGCTTTGAAGAGATTCGGGGATGAATTGCTCAAAGTTGCGTGAAGCTATAAAGGAATATAGGTAAACAATTTTGAACAATGGCCAATATTGTAGAAGGGTTATATAGCAATCAAAAGGTTTATTGGATCATTGAAAGACAAAATAATCCTTGAAGGGTTTTCCTTCATTTTATTATTCTGCAAATGGAAAAAGTATTACTATTAGGTATCCAATCATTTTTAGGATTTAGATGGTCTAATTCTAGAAAATTAGAGGAAATAATTAACGTTTTTACAAATATAGGGGACTTTTAATTCAAGAAAGAGATATTGAAAAGGAACAAAATACAATTAAAAGCCTTTACATCCTAATTTAAAATATTGACAGGAATTCACACGTTTCTTTTGACAATTGGATTTCGGTTAAATTGCCCTACACTTGATATATGTTGTACTATTATAACATACAAGAACGAAATTATAAACTTTTGAAATTGGAAGCCCAGGATATGTCTATGTGTCTTAATTTTAAAAATATAAAAATTAAAAGCAATCTTTTCAAATCGAAAGTATTCGAGTTTAACAGACCGGTAATAAGTTCAAAAAGCTGCTAAAGACGCCCAACTACTCAATTTTTCAAATTCTTGAAGTTCGTATATTAGAGTACGGCGGACCCTATCCGAGTATGTTAAAATTTGTAAATACACAATTTTGAAAATATTACGTTTAGAACATTTTGAAATTTAAGAAAGACTTGTCATTTATAAAATATCCAAATTTTAAAAGCTTTTAAATTTAAACACTCCAAATCTGGAATGATTAGAATTACAAAATTTACGCAATTTGTAATCTTCATTCATGTCTGTGAATTTATAAGCTTTAAAATTAGAACGTTTTCGAATTTCAAAGCGTCCGAAATGGAAATTTTATGAATTTTAAGCTATACAAAAAATTCTAAAATAATATGAAGACATGAGAATGACAACTGGATAAGAACCACAAATGAAATTTTCAGGATGAACAAAAAAGTTTTCTACGATATGTTTTCACATAGATACAATTTTTATAAAGTTATAGAAGTATGTGCGCTCATGATCTCTGCATTTAAGTATTGAAAACATTACGTAATTTTTTTTTTCCAACTGGGTGAAAGGAAAAACAAGAACTAATTTCTATTTGAACCCCTCTTTTCAAGAAACTTCCTCCTTTTCTCACATTTTTTAAAAATAAGAACTGAATTGATAGAACCCAACCAAATTGTTAAAAACTCATTTTATTAAATTTTTCGAAATTCTAATATTTTCTAGAAAATTAACTTTCTGCATGGAAATTCATATTTTCGGGTTAAATCTTCAACTGTTTTCCGGAGAATCCGTCTTTTTTGTTTTGAAAATTAGACCATTTGGTTGATTTTTTGTTCTCTCTTGACTAAAAAACTTTTCCTGTTTGAAAATTCATCTCTTTTGGTAGAAATTTGATCTTTTTTCGTTAAAGCTGAAACTGTTTGATAAAAAATTAATCTGTTTTGGTTGACGATTCAACTACACTTTCATGAAAATTTGTCTGTTTTAGTTGAATTGACCTGTTTTTGATTTAAAATTGAAATCCTTTTTGGTTGAAATATCAACTATTACATTTTTGTTGAGGATCCATCTTTTTGGTTTAATTCGATTGTTTTTCATTTAAATTTGTTATCTCTTCTTGGTTGAAATATGAATTATTATATTTTGAGTTGAAAATTAATCTTTTTTATTGAAAATTAAACCACTGATTTGAAAGTTAAACTTCTTTATTAAAAATTTATTCTTTTGTATTCAAGATTCATAATTTTAGTTTAAAATGCAACTATTTTGTTGAAAAATTAACTGATCTGTTAAAAATTTAACTATTTTTTTGAAAAGTTAATTGTTTTTTTTTTAAAACTCAACTGATTTGTTAAACATTCGTCTTTTTAGATAGAAAATTTGTTCTTCTGGATTGAAAAGTCATATTTTTTTGTAGGAAAGCTCGGGGTTGAAAATTCAACTATGTGCCTATAAATTCAACTATTTCGTTGAAAATTTAATTTCTTTATTAAACATTCGTCTTTTTGGATTGAAAAGTCATCTTCTTTCGTAGAAAAGTCCTGGGTTGGAAATTTAACGTTCTAGTAAAAAATTCGTCTATTTGGCTTGAATATTAGACTATTTGGTTAGCAATACCAATTGGTTAGCAAGTTGGTGGTTGAAGTTAATTCTTTTTTGCTTGAAAATTCGTCTTTGTAAGTTGAATATTCAACTAGTTGCTTGATTAAAAATTCATCTCTTTGCTTGAAAGTTCGACAATTTGGCTGCAAATGCAATTATTTGGTCAAAAATAATTTTATTATTGGAAATTCAACTGTTTGGTGGAAAACTCCTCTTTTTGGCACTAAAAGTCAATATTTTTCTAAAACCTTCGACTTTTATTTAGCTTGAAAACTCAACTCTTTCCTTCAAAATTCATCTCTTTTGGTAGAAAATTAAACTTTTATGGTTGAAAATGCAATATATTCCGAGTTAAAATCTTAACTGTTTCATATTAAATTCAATGTGGCACCTGTACATTAATTTTATTCAAACAAATGTATTCCTCTATTCTCATCAAAAATTACCATATTTCCCCTGTTTTGAAAGTATTTTAAGCTGTCGAATTTTAACTCAAAGTTTGACTTGTAGCGAAACGTAGTTTTTGAACGGCCCCATACCTGTTGATGGAAACAAAAAAATAAAAATTGCCTATTAAAAAGGGACAAAATTGGAAAGAAATTTGAAAAATAATTTACGTTACCAGAAAAAAAGATGAAGTAAAAGGGTAACCAAGCTCTGAGGGCCGATTCTGGCCTCTATTGCGAGTATAAAGCCCAGAAGTTGTTTAAAGAAAAAAATCAGCATATTCGCATAAAGGCCGCAAACTTTAGGGAACGGTGGTCAGTAACTCGATGCAGATTTCGGTAATTTTGGTCTCGCTCGACGTCCATCGCGGTATTACACGAACTTGTGTGTTAGGTCGAGAGACGTACGGGGTTCGGTCTGCAGCGGACTTTGCTCGGCGATGGCGGTGCTACCGCTTGCTGAGTTGGTAGCCCTGCCAGCCAGCCAGCCAGCCTGCCTGCCACCACCTCATTTGAATTTCTAATTAGGAAACCTCCATGCAATTATTGGATTAATGTAAATTACGAGAGCTGGCTCGGTCTCCGCCACCGCCGCACAAGGGTGGAACTCTCTCTCTGTCTCTCTCTTTCTATCTATATATCCCTCTCTCTTTCTCTCTCTCTACTTCAAAATTTCTCTCTCTCTCTCTCTCTTTCCTGGTTTCGTCCCACCCGCCCCTCTTCGGTCTTCCCTTTCTGCCTCTCACCATGGTCGGGGGTTGGGGATAATTAAAATCCGTTGATTAATATGTAAATTTAATAAGATTACTGTTCTAGGAATGCCCGATGCAGACAAGCGAAGCGAAGCCTGCTATCCGCGAACAGCGAGATCCTCTTTTTATTTTCTCTTGCTCTTGATTGTATCGCTGGATCAAGGTGGCACTGTAAGGTGCTATCTCTCCTTTGATGGTCAGATATCCCTTCTATAGATTTTGTAGTCATCATTCGAGTGGTTCAGGTTTAGAGAATGTGATTATTTTATGTGATAGATGAATTTGGATAGCTTAGAGATAATTAGTAGAACGTGAGTTAGCAGCCTTTTTGAATCAAGCCCCACCTGCTTAAATGTGACCCTCGTTTTATGGTCTCACCGCAGTTAGTTAGAGTTACTAATTCTTCACGGCTTTTTGATTAATCAACCGATTCTTCATTGGGGAGAATGGAAACCATGGAAACTTTTGAATAAGCAAGATAGTTGAAATTCGTTTATTAGAGGAGCCCAGAAACTCGATTTTCGAATTTTTAAAGAGCAGTCTGGCAAATTATTAAGGGTCTGGAGCCTTTTTAAATATCCTCTCAATGCTGATAAGGAAATATTTTTATATTATCAACATTTTGAGGCTTCTTACAATAATTTAAATTAATTGGCAGCCTGTTGCAGGTTCTTGTAATTTCTTTAAAACTTTGTAAATTACAGTAATCAACGTTAATAAGATTAGAGCGCATGCAATTAGTAAAGATTTTCCAATTACTTTATGAAAGTATATAATTATGAATTTCTAACTGAAGTTTAACCAGCTTGATGTAGGATTTTAATATAAAGTATTCTAATCTATATTATTGCATTGTTTTTTGTTCAATGTTAAACATAAAGTGAAAGTTTAATTTATTATATATCTTGATATACCTTCATTTTTTAATATTATCGAAAGTTTTACGTTATTTTTTAGCATTTTCAATTGACATATTTTTAAAATCAGTAGTAACAAAATCGTGTATTTTTTACACATACACTCAAATTTATTTTAACCCGACAATATTTAATAAAAAAAGGACTAGAATCAAAGACAAAAGAAAGAAAACCAACAATAATAAAAATTATAAATTCTTTACTCTTCAATCCATTCAAGAAGTTCACTATTATTTGATAAGTTATTTGAATTGCACTAGATCAATTTTGATTTGTTCTCTTGTGCAAACTCGATCCTCGACTTATCTTAGATTACGAATTAGAGTTCTGAAATACATTGAACACTTTGTCCAGAAAAATATACATGAGAAAATCATAACATGATTTAGTAAGAAATAATAATTTTTTTAATGAAATATTATATTTATATTTAATAGGAAAGGGATAAAGAACACAACAACTTTGTTTTCTATCACATATTCAAGCTATCTTCTCAAATATAAAAAAATTGCCCAAGAAAATGTTCTTTGTGGTACAATCTTGAGGTTGTTATCGTGCCAAAAATCAGATCTATGAAAAAAAAGTTTTTCTATGATTTTAAGAATCAA
>CAKNWT010328263.1:0-10273 GCA_932066315.1 Andricus coriarius | reverse complement strand
AAAAATTTAACTGCTTTCTTGAAAAATCATTTTTTAGTTGAAAATTCAACTACTTGCTTCGAAGTTGAACTAGTTTATTGAAAATTCACATTTTTCTCAATTCACGTTCTTAGTTGAAAATTTAATTATTCCATTCATAGATAATTATTCTTCCGAGTGAAAAAAATCGTCTTTTAGGTTGAACTATTTTGTTAATGATTCATTTGTTTTAATCTTCATAATTTTAGTTGAAATATTCTGAATCTGATAAGCAGCGTACGTCACCAAAACAAATATTCCGTCTTTGCAATTTATTGCATCAGACTGGAAACATTAAACTTATTTACACACTCAATCTATTCTACAATAATTTATTCACCGAAAACTGTTTCGATCTCAGTAACCTAAATTAAAAATTTAAACAGCTAACAACTTGAAATTTATTATTTAAAATATAATTTAATAATCTTTGAAAATAAATCAATTTTTGCTGATTCAACTTTATCTCTGCCAAGGATTTAACTTTGAATTGACTTTAGAATCATGCAAGAATATACGAAAAATAACTTACGAAATGCTATGAATGATATTAAACAATTTTTTTCAGCAATGATAAAAGGCAAGCAAATCCGACTTTTTTGATACTCTCACTAGTTGAAAATTGATATTTTTAGATCAAAATAAATTTCTTTGGTTAAAAATTTGACTATTTTGATAAAAATTTGTTTATTTCTTGGTTGAAAGTTCGTTAGGAAATCGTTCCTTTGGTGAAAAGAAAAAAATATTCAGTTGGAAATTCGTGTTTTTTGCTTAAAATTTACTTTTCTAACTGCATGTGGAACTATTATTTTTGGTTTGTAAATCTATCATTTTTGATTAAAAAAGTATACATTTTATTGAAACTGTACCTTCTTGGGTAGAAAATTCATTTGTGGGATTCAAAATTGAATTATTTTGTTGAGAGTTTATTCCTTGGTTGAAAATGTATGTTCCTAACTTGGAAATAAAACTAAAAAGTCTTTAGAATATATTTAAAAACAATTTTTTTTGCCTAACATTATTACTATTCTAGATATGGTTGCTTTTATACCTAGAAGAGTTTAGAATTCGAGATACAATGGTATTATTATTAAAATTAAATTTATTTAGAAAAAAGATCTACTCCTTGCACTCCGCTAGGATTCGAACACCAGGTCAACTCATTTCCGGTCAGGTGCTCTAACCACTAAGCTACAGAGGGATCAGAAGAAGAATCTTTTTTCTGAAACACGCTTTTTATTTTGCAAGATGTAATATACGAATCAATTTTTAATAGAAATCTGTATTATCATCGGAAATAGTAACGAATCGACCATAAGAGAAATCATTTCACACATACTGTGAAAATGGAAATCTACAATATCGATAAAAGTTATATCCTCTAATACAGAAAATATTTTAACGTTATCTCAAACTAGATGGAGCTATAAATTAAAAATATTTTAGATTAAATTTATTCAGAAAAAAAGATCTACTCCTTGCACTCCGCTGCGATTCGAACACCAGGTCAACTGATTCCCGGTCAGGTGCTCTAACCACTAAGCTACAGAGGGATCAGAAGAAGAATCTTTTTTCTGAAACACGCTTTTTATTTTGCAAGATGTAATATACGAATCAATTGTTAATAGAAATCTGTATTATCATCGGAAATAGTAACGGATCGACCATAACAGAAGTCATTTCACACATACTGCGAAAATGAAAATCTACAATATCGATCAAAGTTATATCCTCTAATACAGAAAATATTTTAACGTCATCTCAAACTAGATGGAGCTACAAATTAAAAATTTTTTAGATTAAATTTATTCAGAAAAAAGATCTACTCCTTGCACTCCGCTGGGATTCGAACACCAGGTCAACTGATTTCACTTATAAAGATGTTAAAAACTGGGGTGAAGAATATCCAAAATGTAATGGGAGAAATCAGAAAATCAGAAAAAGGATTCTTCCTCTGATCTCTCTGTAGCTTAGTGGTTAGAGCACCTGACCGGAAATTAGTTGTCCTGGTGTTCGAATCCCAGCGGAGTGAAAGGAGTCGATCTTTTTTCTGAATAAATTCAATTTAAAAAATTTTTAATTTACAGCTCCATCTAGTTTGAGATGACGTTAAAATATTTTCTGTATTAGAGGATTTAACCTTGATCAATATTGTAGATTTCCATGTTTACAGTATGTGTGAAATTATTTCTCTTATAGTGGATCCATTATTATCTCCGATGATAATACAGATTTCTCTTAGGTATTATTATTATTATTTACTATTATTATTTGTTTTCATACAATTGTAGCAACACCTTTTCCCGCGAAATTTAAACAATGTTATTATTATAAATAAAGATAAATTTGTTTTTTGCAGGCGCTTTCACTTATAAAGATGTTAAGAACTGGGGCAAAGAATATCCAAAATGTAATGGGAAAAATCAATCTCCCATAATTATAAAAGGACATACGTACTTTGAAAATTGGCCGACGATAAAACAAAACATGAGATTTACAGACATTAGAAAATCACCAACAAAAATGACCATAACTAATACTGGTCACACCGGTATAAAAAATTTAATATTTTGATTTATGAATTCAATTCTAGGTGATTTTATTTTATAAATTCTTTTATTTTTCCTATAATTCAGTGGAAATAAAAGGTGACTGGTCTGGAAAACCTCCAAGATTTACTGGTGGACCCCTTCATGGAGATTACGTGTTTGAAAAAATTACTTTTCATTGGACCCAAAATAAGGTTAATATTTAAAAAATTTGGAATGCTCTCTAAATATAAATTAATGCAATTTCACTTAATAAACTAGTAAAATCTTATTACTTTAATTACAGAAAAGTGAGATTTTTAGGGATATGTGTAAAAAAATATAGAAGATTTTGAGGCAATTTCTTTAATTAATAAAGAGTTTTTAAACATTTGAAGGAAATATTTGAATCATTTAAAAAAACGTAAGAAGATTTTTAAACCTTTTTAAATCATTTTTCAATGATTTCAAAACACATTAAACAAAATTTAGACTTCGGAAGATTTCAGAATGAAAGATTCAAGTTTGAAAATTTTGTAAACTCCAGGAATAATTGGAATATGCTTAAAAGATATTTCGCAGTTTTGAAGGGTTCAAAAATATGGCAAATTTTGAAAAATTGTCGAAAATTTATTAAATATTTATACATTTTTTTTATTCTTCGAAAATTCCTAAATTTTTTTGTTGGAATTCTGTCAAACAAAAAACAATTTTTGGAAATATAGTTTTTTTTCGTTGTAAATTAAAATATTTTGTTGAAAGTTCGTTTTTCTATGAATTCAACAGTATCCGATTTAAAATAAAAATATTTTCTGACTGCTTAATTCAAAAAAATTTTTTTTCGTTGAAGATTCATAATTTTAGATGAAGATTCGTCGTTTTTGGTAGAAAATGTATCATCTTGCTAGAGAAATCGTGTTTTGGTTAAAAAATCAATTCGTGGAAAAATAATATTCTTTGGTTAAAAGTTACGGATTTAACCTTCTTTTTAAAAATTCTTTTTGTAATGAATTCAACTGTTTTTTATTTGAAACTTATATATTTTTTTCTTAAAATGTCAGCTATTACATTTCCCGAGAAAAATTAATTTTTTTGGTTGAAAATACATGACTAGGAGTCTGACTTTGGAAAACTATTTCTGTAATTTTTCATTGTTTTAAATTTATTTTGAAAAAACTATTAAGTATAAAACAAAATTCAAATATTTGGTTCAAAATTCACTTCTTTATTGAAGATTCATAATTGTATGTGACAATTCATTTGACATCTTAAAAATTTAACTATTTTATTAAAATCCTTTTTTAATTGTTAAACAAACATTTTTTTAACTGAAAATTTATCTACTGGGTGTTTGGTTGAAAATTTATCTTCCTCAATTAAAAATTTAACTATTTGGATCTAACTCTATTGCTTCGGTTGAAAATCTAACTATTTTTTCAGAAATTAAACTTTTTAAACCTTAACATAAAAATTACAATTTTGGTTAAAATATATCTTGCTTAGTTGAGAATTGACGAATTTGATAAAATTTTTTATTTTTTGGTAGAAAATTAATCTTCTTGTTTGAAAATTAATCCTTTTTGGATAAAGTGGGGGAAGGTTAGGTAGTTTTAAAAATTTGTTCCCTATAAACTATTCCATTTGTGAAATTATAAAATATTACTCATTTACTAGCCAAATATTCGATCACTAATTAATTAGTAAAATCTTCCTTTAATTCAGATTTAGAGAGTACTGAACGGAACCATAACTTAAGATAATAATAATGAATTAAATATTTATTTTTATTTCAACCTCAAGAATAAAAAGGGGGCGGAGCACATGATGCATGAGTTAGGCAAGCCAGCTTGGTAAATGAAAAATGTTCTCTTTATATTAAAAAAATATATATATCAAACGTTCTGTATTAAATTTCATGTAATGATTTTTCTTCAATAGGAAGGATATGGAGATGCACTTTTTTTTCTATAGAACAGATTTGAAGTCATTTGAGAAAGCTGAATCAGAAAAGGACGGTCTTGCAGTAATTGCAATGGCGCTCTCGGTAAGTAGTGACTATGGTGACTTTATCTTGATTATTATTGATTATTAATTATTATAACTTGATTATTTTTAACGATTACTTAGTTTGCCTTTTACAGAAATTCCCAGCCTTCTACTAATTTTTTTGTCAAAATTTCAGACTTTCCCACTTTAACAAAATTTCCTGAATCACGTCCACCCTGAAAGTGCATATTCCCAGAATAATTCAAGAAAAGAAAAAGGAATAAATTGGATTTGTTGTCATAACCAATCCTATACTAATATAAATTTAATCCTTAAAATTTCAGAGTAAACCTGAATATGAAGGACTTGTGCTTAAAGGACTGGAAACAAGTTTGAATAAGGTGCAATCCATTAATTCAACAGCAGAGATACCCCCGTTCGACTTAGTAGGTTTGCTAAATTATCCAGTCGTGAGCCATTTCATTTTCTACAAAGGTTCGTTGGATTATCCTCCTTGCTCGGAATCTGTGAATTGGTTGATACGTGAAAATGATGTCTCTATTTCCCCAAACCTGGTAAGAAGCTATAATTTTTGAATATATTTATAAGAAAACAAGTTAAATATTTTATTCGAGCCCACCATTTTATGAGCCTGCAACATCCCCCGAAAAGTGAGCATTGTATAGCACCTGACCAAATGGTGACAGCTGGAGTCTCATAAAATGCTGATTACGAATAAAATATCGTACATCACTCGCAGTATTACACACGTCTTTTCAGGTGGAGCACAATGTTCGCAGAACTTGTCCCGCGAACAATAATCTCCCAGTGTAAAGACGTGCCTAACACTACTTCTGGTGTAATATTCTATTACTTACTACAATTATTTTGTATTCGTATTTTTTTCAGCTAAATGCATTCAGGAAAATAAAGTTGGCAGGGGGAGACGTGTCGAATGTTAGACCTCCACAGGCGCTAAATAATCGTGAAGTTAAGTTGGCGCCTTCTAATTATGCTGATTTAGTAGCAAAGTCATTTTAATGATGAATACTAAAAGTGATTGCCGGTAAGCGGCTGCGCTCGGAAATGGTTTTCTGCAGTTTTCGTTTCCCTTGACCAAACGTTCAAGCAAATGGGAGTGCTACGAATAAATATCCGTCTGCAGGCGGTATGTGATAGATTATAAGAATATGGGTTTTCTTTTTAAATATAAATGTGTTCAATAAAATAAAATAAACTCGTTGGTTGTATCCACAGTTCTTCTATTTTTGGTATTTTAAATATTTACGTCAGTTATTGCGCAATTATATATAAATTACTATTAATTTCTTCAACTATGCGAACGTGTGATTTCAGATCATTAGCTGGTAATAATCCCTACCAAGCCATGGTTTAATGTGAAGTGCGTTAATCTGAGAGTTCCAGTAAGGGAACTACTTGAAAAATGTGTCGAGTCAAACTTTAATAGCGAGCATGATAACTGATTTAAACTAACTAAAAGGAAATATCAAAAACTTATAACACTTAAGAAGGCCGCATACCAGGAATCCTTAATCACACACTCAAGTATTGCATCTTGTGCCGATTAACGGTATCATGGTTTGTGAAAGACGACTCGTCTCTGAACAGTACGCAAAAAAAGAACCGCCTATTGATAAAATGTCACTCGGTTCTGAGCATAGTTGTCGAGTAATAACATGAGGGTCGTGATTGAATGCAGCTGAACTCGCGATTTTGATTATCTATTCCAGTAACTGTTAATCGACGCTTCCTTTATTCGGTTGTACACTTCCGTCAAAGATGAAGTTTTGGGCAACTCGGTAAAAGGAAGCGCGTGAAAAAAAACTTTCTGTTAAGTATTGAGCATAAAGCGTGAGAGCATCATTGATATTCCTGCCATTTTTTCCATAAATGAGAATCATTTTAATGTTTACTTATTGAGGCAGAATTCCCATTGTAAGAGTAATGCTGTCAAGCAATGAGGGCATAAAACGACACCCAAACTTGTTGGAATTGCAACAATTCTAGCGATATACAAAAGTGCCAAAAGTGAGTGAACAGAGGAGAGGCTCGTGTCCTCTCTTCTCAGGCCCATAGGCAAAGGGCCTGAGGGCTGTTCAATAGAATTCAGTTCTGTCGTGAATAGCCGTCGGGTAACACGCAGAAATAAAGACACTAAGGTTTTCCTAAAGTTTTCGGTACACGGATTTCCAGTTCCTTGTACATTTAAATTACAGTCAATATATTTATTTTCACATACAGTGTTTATTTCTTTTGACCTTTTTATCGTACGCGGTTACTATCTTCCGTTAGTTCCAACCAAACTAACTGAAAGGAGTGTGACCAACAGCAATAACCCTAAAGAAAGCAACTAATTACGGCCAACTGAAATGAACGCAACCAACGCACCCAAATCAAAAGAATACATGTGCCCATCCGCGCTGCGACCTTCATTTCTTTCTTGATCTTAATTCTCTTCAGACAACTTGCCATCTAACTTGGCGATGTTCCTTTGTTTTTAGTTAGTCATAGTCGTTTATGCGTTACTCCACTCTACGATTTCCATTTGTTCTCGTTCGCATTTAAGTTCACTTGCTACTTCATTATGCAATCTTCAATTGTTTCCTGTTTTGGTTCTCATACGTGCGTTCATCCACGTTGCTAGATGCATTTGTTTCTTGATCCTAATTCTTTTTAGAGAATTCGACGTCAAATCTTAAAATGGCGTAGCCACCAGAATTAAAAAAAAATTTTAATCCTTTGGCCAAAAACCTCCCCTAAGGGCTGTAACACCTCGTAGTTGGTAGGGAGGCTTAAGCGTGCGGTGCTTTGGGGTCAAAAGGACCTCGGCCTGCATGCGTATGTATATGAATGAAAGGATCCCTATAAACGGGCTCTCCTGGATGAGAGGAAAAGGAACCGTATAAACGGGCTCTCCTGGTATACGTAATTACGGTATGGTAGAAGAATGAAAGAGCCTAGCTAACACGGGCCTTCTGGATCCCGGGGTCGAGGCCCCTCCCGGACAGATTTACAGCTTTGTAACCGGGACAGGAATGACCTGCGTCCCGCATTACGTCCAAGAAATAGCCCTTTGTTTGTTATGGTGGTCTGCAAGCGGATATTTGAACATTGGGTGTCTCACTCAATGTGACCACCCCCCCTAAGCCATGAGCGGAGAGTGATCGTGGTTGTGGCACTTTGGCACCTAGGAGTTACGCAGGTGTCCTAACGGGCTCTCGGGGACACCGGATGACCTCCCCGAGTATTCAGTCTTGTCCCTGCATTCGGGGCTCCGCAGGGGTGGACCTTCTATTTCCCTAGCTTTTCATGGGAACAACATGGATCACGCAAAAGAAGCTCCCTCGGGAGCTGAGGGATTGACGGTCCCTCTGAACGAGGCTATGGTAACGGGAGAGGCCAATCAGTCCCCAACAAAAAGAAACGGCTCAACGATTCCCTGAAAAGGAGACTGAAGATGCAAGCGCAGCAGGCCAGCAGAGCAGCTACGGGAGCTGGCACGTCAGCAGCTACAGTGCCGAAATTTAGCACTGAGGCCCAGAAGAGAGGTGGGGGCTTAGAGGACACTCCACTGGGGGTGGATAAGATTTTGAAGAGGCACACAGCGGCCCAGCAGCTGACGAACAGAGAGTCGTCGGGAGCTGGACTGACGGCCGCCCAGAGGACTAACCCCTGACGATGGTGGTGGCCGATGGCAATTACCTGGACTCAATGCTCACTACGGAGCAGTATGAGCTCTTCAGGGAGGCTACCTGGAAGGCGCTCAAAATAGTGTCCCCAGATCAATGACCAAGATGCGTGACCTCCATCTGCAGGGGAGGAGTCTTCGTGTTTGTGGTAGCCGACCTAGTTTGGCTTTATCTCGACGACTGCTTTGAGTACAAAGCAGTCGTCGAGACAAAGCCGTGGGAAGGTGCAGCGCTTAAGGTGTGTGGGGTTGAGTTGCTCCAGAAGATGGTGCGAGCTACGGCGTGGTTCCCGGGTAAACCGGAAGACCCGTCTGAGGAGCTCCAACGGCTGAAGGGTTTCAACGTCTCACTCAAGACAACGTCCCGGCGAATCGTTAGGCACGATAGGCCTCAGGAAGCGGACCCAGCAAGAGGCACCAAGCATCTCCTAGTTGTGCTGATTCCTGAGTCCCAGACGAGGGCTCTTGCTGCGCTCAACAACAAGCCCTTCTATCACTTTGGACAGGTCAGCTTTACGGTTGCCGACCAAGGACAGGAGGAGCCTGTTGAGACACAGGAAGATCGGGAGCAGACCTAAATGACTGCTCCTGGTCTCACCATTACCCAGATTAACTTGCATCACAGCTAAGGCGCCTCTGCAGTTTTAAAGAGGGGCATGGCTGCGAGGCACAAAGGTATCTCGCTGATCCAAGAACCTTGGTTAGTTCGAGATACCATAAGGGGTTTAGGGGGCGGGGGGCTGGTCCTTTTATTACAGGGACCCCAAGGTAGCCAAACCAAGGGCCTGCATTCTGACGAAGGGAGTAAACGCTGTCCCGCTGCTTGAGCTATGTTGGAGAGACCGGATGGTGATAGCCATGTATCTCAAAGGAATAGGAAGGCTAGTTCTGGGATCGGCTTACATTCCGTATGACAGCTAAACTCACCCACCAGTGGAGGTATGTACACTGATGGAATATTGCAAGGTCAGGGGTATTCCTCTACTGTTGGGATGCGATGCTAATTCCCACCATACTTTGTGGGGCACCACAGACGTCAACTAAAGAGGTAATGACCTACTGGAATACCCAATCACCACTGATTTAGATATCCTTAACAAGGGGAACACCCCGACGTCCCGTAAGTCGGTCAGGGAGGAAGGCATTGACGTCACTCTCTGTACCAGCAGTTTTAGAGATAACATCAAGAGGTGGAGAGTCTCAGATGAACCCACTCTCTTATGTCACTTACAGATAGAGTTCGTGTTGGAATACATTGTACCCGCTGGCCTTAAATGGGTCAGAAATCCTAGATGAACGGACTAGGATCAGTTTTCCACGGAGCTGAGATGTGCACTTTCAGAGGTCCCCAGGTCATTTCGTGACGTGGATACTCTGGAGATGGCAGCCAACACTTTCACGGAAGCCATCAAAGCTACCTATGAAAGTAATTGTCGACCTACAAGAGTCCGAAAGGCTGGGGAGACACACTGGTGGAGTGGGAAACTCGAAGAGCTTTGCAGGGAAACCAGAGAGAGGTTCAGACGTGCCAGTAATGGCAAAACGAAGGAACTATGGACATCATTCACAACGATGAGCGATGAATACAGGGGTGCAATACGTAAGGTAAAGGAAGAGAGCTGGACCAACTTTTGCACAGACATCGAGAAGGGAGCTGAGGCGGGGTCAGAAGCGGACACCTTGGCTCACCTGATCAAGGCACACTTTCCGGGCTTTTCAAGGTTTGGAGAAGTAGGGACGACACCTCAGAGGCAGCCAAAGTCGCCTGCGGCCCAACTGGGCCCGAAACGGTGGCTTTCCAACGAGATTGTCACCCCTGCCAGAGTTATTTGGGCCCTGAAGTCCTTCAGCCCTTACAAGTCTCGTGGCCCAGATGGCATGTATCCAGTCCTCTTACAGAGACCTGGAGAGACCATCATAGGGCCGCTAGTGAGACTTGCTAGTGCTAGTCTGTCTCTGGGCATGGAGGGGTACGAGAGTAGTCTTTATTCCGAAAGCAGGTAGGATCGGTTATACCTTACCCAAGGATTTC
>CAKNWT010328262.1:0-17068 GCA_932066315.1 Andricus coriarius | reverse complement strand
CCAATGGTGACGTATATGCAATATGTGAAAAAACATGTAAACAAACGAGCTTTCGTGGAATACATAAGTATTTTAATTCTGGGCTAAGGCGGGCAAAAATAAACATCAACAGCGGAGCGGTTCAGGAATTAACCCCAGAAGAGATCGCGGAATGTCCAGTAGGCACCAGGTTATCAATCAAACAGATTTTTACAGTGGAGTTCAACCCACAATTCGTCACACCGTAAATTCGATTTGAAAATCTTTTCAGGATGGCCGATGGACCGGAAAATAACAAATTATGTTCAATAATGCGATTCAAATAAGTTCCATTTCAAGTTTTTTGTTAATCTTAAATTCACTTGTTAATTTCTTCAAATATAAAATCATTTATTTAACAATGCGTAATTCTAAACTCTTTCACAGTTAAAATTTTTTATTTCAAATGTTCATTTTCAAGCTTACCTTTTCAAAATGATGACTTTTAAATCGCTGTTTTGTTGACTTAACCAATGATAAATTAGAACATTTTAAAATTTTCATAAAAAACAAGACAATTATAAATATGTTCCAAAATAAAAGGTTTTTTGAAAATTTCAAATCTTTTTCGAACAGGGATAAAAAAATAATTTGAATTGGTCTGTTATGTGACTATTAGGATATATTTTTTGTATTTTCTATTAATGAGCAATTTCGAATCAAATATTAATACCTGAGCAATTTAACCCTCAAACCGGAACATCTTTTTTTCAACTTTTTAACGGAACATCTTTCTGGGAGATGGATACCTTGGTTTTCCAATAACTTATCCAAAACTAATATTTCACAATATTCTACGTCTACGTTTAAGTATTTTACCTCTTTGAAGCCGCTAATCATTATCTAGCATCAAACCTTTCAGATACTGTCCGCCTGACAGACGGATGTTCCTGGCAAAGGGTTAAAAATAAATTTTTTTATACCAAATGTCTTAAATTTTTAGATTTTCAGAGTGCTGATTTTCAATTTTGAATTTTAAGATTTTAATTTTTCCATTTCCAAAGCTTTTACCTTTTGTGTGAAAGTTTTGAATTTTGATGCATAAATAATAATTAAATAATTATTCTTTTGAAACGAGTCAAAATAATAATGTTATAAAATTGAACATATACAAATATTTGAACTGCTCAATTTGTGAATGTTGATGATTTAAAGTTTTACATTTCAACGACTTTTTCTAAACAAAGATTTTTTTCCTCCATTAAAATGGCTCGCATAAAAGTGGATTATCATTATTCTATTTCAGCTACCCTATGAAATGTATGTGTTCACGCGTTCAATATAATTGTACACATTGTCAACGACTTAAAATTTACACCAACCGGGTAACGCGTGAATATTGAGAGTTTCATAATGATAATGTGAGAATGGTCGTTTGTCATCGTAAGAAACCCACTCGGGTTTCCCGAATCTTTAATATGTAAGAACGCGAGGAACATGGCGGTTGAACAAAAAGGACAACGTTAGAATTTGTCCAATTCGCGCCAAGTAATTAATTTTATTTATTTAGTAAATCATAGAGACAATCAGTTCGACACTTAAGGAGGTCTTAGCCGCGAGTTTTATTTGAACTTATCATTAAATAAAGACTCTACGATGCTTGCTAAAAAGAAAAAAGTTTAGAAATCATTGACTCAACCTGATCTGGTGCTAATGGAATCATAATAATTCTCAATTAAAAATTATAGAGTTTATTATGAATTTAAACAGTATGTAAGCAGTGACATTACATGAATTCCAAGAAGCAGAAGGCTATTTTGCTTTGAATTGTTAAAACCAGCTATGAAATTTGGTCTAAGCGTCGAATGCTAAGAATTAATAAATCTGATTATGAAAGTATGTTGAACAAAATGTTCAAGCCTATAGGGACAGCACTAAAGATATTAGTGACAATCACTGAATATTATAACAAATAAGAAGTCAATCAAGTGCTACTTGAATCAAAGGTTGAAATTAAGTAACCGCAGCCCGCAGTAAAAGATGCAATCCGACAATTACTGCCTGAAGAAATCAAACAAGACGATGATGACGAGAAAACATCATTAATTAATGCTGATGAAGATGTAGAAGCGGCTTTAGGACATTCAAATATACCAATGATAAAAAGAGATGCTTCGACAGAACGAATTGGTAGCTATCGCTGACTCAACAAGTTCCTCAGGATGCTTCTACAAAATCGGTCACAATATTTGAATTTTTTTCAAACAGACACCTAAGAAGTGTTACATCAGCTTGAGCGACCTGATCAATTATGAAGAAATTCTTATAAACAAGAAAGCTTACAAGAAGAATTACAGTCCTTCCAATGAACCTCTTCGTATTAGCAGCAATACCAAGTACAGGAACATAATTGCGAAATTGTTTTTACGCAAATAATACAGTAAAGGTTCTCTATCCCATTGTCAGGTATTGAGAGAAAATCTTGCAACAAACTACCGCTACTATGAAGATCCTATTAACTCTCTTAAATTAGTTAAATTGATTGATTGGGTAAAATTTTTTGAGACCCTATTCAATTCTGTTCGATCTTTTTATGAGGCGAAGCGGAAAGCTTTTGAACAGGCTACCAGACCCCTCCTCAGGTTACGGATAAAGCCGCAAACAATGGTCCAGGGATGGTGCTAGGGAGTAGTGTCTCAACAAGTGCCTCTGGGACACCAGGCGATCTTCTAGAGTATATAGTCTTATTCTCGCATGCGAAGATTTGCGAGGGTCGATGAACACTTTCGCCAGCAGGAAGTTCTCTACCAGGGTCCGACAGTTTGCTCGCGAACAACGGATCCGTCATCACACATCCAATAGGTCAAAGTGGTTGACCATCAGACAGCACATTTTTAACGGAATACGAGTACTATCTTACGCTAGGAGAAATCGAAAAGTCTCCTCGGTCGTCTGCGCGGAAAGGATAATGAGACAGCCGCTCACCTCCTTTGTCACTGTCATGCGATTGCCGGAAAACGTCTAACAATCAAAGGCAATTACTGCATCAGTGAGTCAGAGATATCAGCCAACAGCGTGGCTGCGGTCCTCATTCTATGGGGAGGACTTTGGGGTCATGCTTAGGCTCGCAAGGTGACGCAACGGTTTACTAATGGTTAACTAACAATATTGCTCGCCTAAATTAGATCTGCTAATTTGTTTTGGTCCGACCCTCCTTGAAAATGCCCCATTGCATGCACATGAAGCAGGCGTAATGTGGCTGCTTCCAGCCCAGTAACGTTCGCACATGCGAACTCCGCCGCCGGGCCGACATGAACTTTACGCCCGCTACACATAGACTGCATCACGCAAGTGAAAATATGGAGGAAAGTATCTTTATCTTTAAAAAAAATGTATCGTTGGCACCCAGACTCCCCCTTCTGCAAAGTACGCTATTTCCCCCTTTCACTTATAATCTAGAATTTCCAAGTACACCAAACATCCTCTATCTGCTTTACATGCTTGTTTTCAAGGAGGGTAGGACAAAGAGTGTCGTGTGTATCAAGAGCGCTCGGCTATTTGGTCTCATGTGACTGCCGACCTCGCATTGCTTGTGCGGCAAGTTCATACGCGTCAAAATAGCCTTCTTTACGCTCTCGATACAGAATGTATTATTTCAACTTCTTGACTTTTGCTGGAAATTCGTATTTTCGGTTTGAAAATTCATCCATTTTGGTAGAAATATCATCTTCTTTGGATCAAAATGCAACTATTTTTTGTTGAACGTTAATTTTTTTCTAGTTAAAAAGTCTACTGTGATTGTATTTTTGGTGAAAAATCCATCTTTTTTGGTTAAAAATTGTATTGTTCAGTTAAAATTAATTCTTTTTTTGAAAATTCTAAACTTTTAGTTAGAAAGTCATTTTGTTGTTTCAGCATGCCACTTTTTTCCTGAAAATTCTCCTTCTGAGCCTAAAAATTCAACACATTAGTGCTGGGTTTAGTGCTCATGAGCGAGATCTCCGTAGGTGGGCTCTAGACGCTTACAGGAATCAGAATAACAATGAAATGATGCTTAGAGCTTCTGGAAAGTGGATATATAAATGTGAAAAATCTCATCGCAATTTTTCGAGAAAAATAAAAAAAATTTGTAAGACGGAAATCAATAGAAGATAGTGAGGTTCTGAAGCAGAAAGCAGTTTATTTCGCCAGTGAAGTGAATCCTTCGATAGAGCAGTATGGAATTAAAAATGTTTATAATACGGATCAAAGTGACTTCCGATGCATTCAGAAATAAGTTTAGCGGTGAAAGGTCAACAAAAATTTGAGTGTGTTGTACAATCTATACATTCGACCAAACACAGCTACACAATTCAACCTGTCATCAGTGCCCACGGGAGACTGTTGTCTCCATTATTTTGTCATTATGTATTTATGGAAGGAGATTGTTTTGTATAGCCTTGAGGCTTTGATTGCACATGAGAAAATTGGATTTTTAAATACAGAACACGAGCACGTTTTAGGGTGACCAGTCTATTTCGCCATACTGAAAAATCTAATGTACAAATTGAAATCGATAAGGTAGATACATTAGATGCAGAGACTCTATGACCGATACATCTAACTAAGTTAAACTGTGAAACGTAACAAAGATTATTCAAACCACTTAATGTACACGTAACGGCTTCAAAATTTGTGAAGCTTACATCAGATATGCGAAGCTAATTTTATATTTTTCTTTATTCTTATAACTTTGAACATCTTTTCATTTAACTTTTACAGCCCATTTCGATAAGTGGGTGAAAAAAGTATTTTTTCTTAATACTGGAACTACAAGTGTGTTATTATTAAATTCATGGACTGCTCAATGTACCCTCACTGTAGAAAAAGAAGAATCTGCTGGTAAAACTGTCATACCTAAAGTTATTCCAAGGGGAACCACAGGTATTATCCAGCCATTAGACGTTTATATATTTCGAGTTGGAAAAAATGTTGTTAAACATTTTTCGGATGATTTTTTATTATGCATTATTATGAGATAACTCTCCACTTGAAAAACAATGTTATTAAAATCCAATCTCTTGTTCACTGCCAACTGTCCTTGCCGAGATACAAAAACCTTTTTCAGTACTCATGGCATAGAAGTGCTTAAGTAGACAGCAAGACACAAGATTCTGAAAATCCCGTAGATTTTTCGATTAGACAATCTTGACAAGTGAAATGCGAATACTGTGATTGTAACGCCAGTTATTATATGTTCTTGGTGTGAAACATCATTCTGTATCAAACGTTTCTTTCACAATCACCATAGGTATGTGTGATAAATATGAAGAATTATATCTCGTAGAATACATGTAACTACAGTAAAACAATTTTATTTTCTACATACATAATATAGGAAATAAATAAAATAAATTTCTGCTAAATTTTATAAACCACAATATAAATGCAATGAATTATTTTTGAGAAATAAAAAATAATATCCATAAAATTAATGCTTTTCCAAGTTCTTAAAAAAAATAATATGTCCTATGACTTTTTTCTCGTGTTATGAATAATTTTGGAAGCATACTAAGCTTCTTAGTTTCTCTTAACAATGAAAATTATTGAATTGAAGATAATCGATTATTGAAAACGTGAAAAATTATTGAACTGTTGGAAGTGTTTAAATAATAATTAGTTGATTATTATGAATAAAAAAATTCCAAATTTTTAACAATGCAAATTGTTTAGTTTTACGAATTACTTTCCTTTTTACGAACATTTTTCCTCCATTAACCTTTTGAATTCTATTAGGAAATTTTAAAAGAACATCAGTTTCCATACAGAGTTTTTTAGGTTTCTCAGAGGATTTACGGTAATTCCATAAATTCAAAATGTTTTAAACCCGTATGTATTTTTAAAATTTAATAGAAACTGGAAATATTTTGTAAAATTAGCACAGTTTTATTGTATATATGTACATCATATTTCGGGAATGATTAACTCCTGGTCTTTATCTGATTATTACGATTCGAATTATATCTAAAAGACAATATTTGTTTCATAGCCTGAAAGTGAGCTCAACTTTTGTTGAGCTTTTTTTTTTTGCTGAGAAAATTTTGCAATTGTAGTAATAAAAAAAAAAATTGTAGTAATATAAGCTAATTAACCAGGAGAATATTAATCAGTTACGTTGCGAATAAAATTAATTATTAATAAATCATTAATTTTCTCCTATAATTATAAAATATGAGGATTTTCTGGACCTTATCCTTGGCAGTTTTCCTCGATTCCATTGGTGAGTATAATCATAAAATTAAGTATAAAATAAATGTTATAAAACAAATTCCCTTGAGATTATAGATGTATTATTTAATATAGGTATAATTTTCAGTAAATTTTTTTTAAGCTCGTGAATAACATCATATAACGGGAGAAATTATTTTTTCAATTTATTTGAGTCGGACTTACCTTATCATAAAAAGCGGCACACTGAAGACACTAAAAATGTTGCTCTAATTGTGCAAAAGGTACTTTGGGCTATAAATCTGCATAGTTCTGGAAATTAACTTTTATCTTCCTATAAGTGTTTGATTGGGTTACATTACATTTTGAACCATAAAGATATAAAGAAAAAAGCAGACACTTCTATTTGCGAACACTTTACATGATTCCCCGACGCAAGGTATAGGAAATCCCATGTTAAGTTACATTTTCCAAACGGACACACTCTATAACAGATACAGACACTTTTGTTGTCCCTCAAGATATGAATTCACCCTTTCGAGACTAGACAGTTTTAGTACACCCTGACTCATAAGCTTGAGGCTGCATACATAATACTGTTCAGCATCTTACTTTCTGGGACAAGCAAAATATATTTTAATTGTTGATCGGAAAATATAACAGTAGTTATATTTTCAGCTAGAGCAGACAAATTTTCAAGCAAAAACAAATAGGTAAAGTTTCAGTCTAAAGGTATTTTAACTTTAAATTCTACGGCAAATTTCACGTGGAAATCTACGTGAAAATCCAAGTAGAAATCCACAGAAATTCTATCATTCAGGTAAAAATCCAAGAGGAACTCCACACAGGATTCCACGCATAACGGCATGTGAAATTCCGTATTCCTCCAGGAGTGCTTAAAGTTTCCTATGAAGAAAAAAACAGAATTTTATGGAAAACGGAATTGGATAACAATATTTTGAACATTCAACAAATATATATAAAGATATATAAAGATGTTAAAAGTTAGTTGAAAGTTAAAAAAGTTTGTTTAAAGGTTGTTGAATGTTAAAAAATATGTTGAAAAATACATTGACAATTACAACCTAATTCACAACTCATTATATGCCAACATAGGATTGTCTACTTTAGGAAAAATTAGATGATCTGTTTCTTGTTTGCAGAATTAAGTTCTCAATTTGAGTGCTTGCCTAACGGAGACCCCATTCCCGATGTTTCTCGTAGCAAACCCTCTGCTTCTTCTCTTGACAGACATTCTCGTGAAAGGTCTCATTCTCCTGCCAGTTCTTCTCCTGTTGTCGAGCCCTCTCTTCGTGCCAGGTTATGGCCTCCTCCTGCCAGCAATACTTCTTCTCCTCGCATACTTGGATATACACTTGAAGAACATAGATTTGTTCGAGTTACTCCTAAACAGAATCCGCGCCGAATATTCCAACTACGAGGATATACTTTTCCTCCCGATCAACTAATTCTATTGCGATCCAAAGGTAATGCCGTCATGCCCATGCCAAACAAAGAACAAATTGTATTATCAGCGACCAATGGTGACGTCTATGCATTATATGAAAAAACAGCCAAACATACGATCTTTCGTGGCATACATAAGTATATTAATTCGGGACTAAGGCGGGTGAAAATAAACATGAACAGCGGAGCGGTTCATGAACTAACCGCAGAAGAGTTCGCGGAATGTCCAGTAGGCACCAAGTTGTCAATCAAAAATATGTATACAGTGGAGGTCAACCCAGTATTCCTCATACCGTAAATTCGATTTGTAAATCTTTTCAGGGTGGCCGATGGACCGGGAAACAATAGTCAATTTCTTTTTAATCAGGAATTTTACCAATTTTTAAGAAAAAAAAATTTATAAAATTACTTGAAATTTCATCAATTTCATACACATTATGTTAAATAATGCGATTCAAAATAAGTTCGATTTCAAAGTTTTTTAAATGTTAAAGTCATTAGAACAGTTTGAAATATTCATAAAAACCAAGACACATCGATTAATTTTCATTTGTCTATTATGTGACCATTAGGATTTTTTTTTACAAAACTTTTAATTTTCAATGCAAATAGTGAAATTTGATGCGTAAATAACAATTAAATTGTGATTATTTTGAAACGACTCGAAATTAAAATGTTATAGCATTGAACATATACAAATGTTGAAACTGTTCAATTTGTAAATGTTAATGATTTAAAATTTTACATTTCAACGACTTTTGCTACACAGCATTTTTTTGCTCAATTAAAACGGCTCGCATAAGAAGGGATTCTCATTATTTGCCTCGCGCTTGATTAATGTGTGTCTAAAATGATAAATTGTCTGAATTATGTTTAACCGTATTATACTGAATAAATGAGTTATTATTTCTGGACCGCAGACCAAGACTGCTTGATTGTATCTTTAAAAAAATTACAAGTGTAGTTCTTTATCATTATTTTATTTTAGCTACCCTATGAAATATAAGTGAACAATTTTTTTTTGTAAATAACAAATATTTCTCCTGACCTTCTTTCATATATGCGTCTGACCTGGCTACATTAACTATGATTCCGTTATGAATAATATTCTGTGGTATTCATTACATGAATGTAATCACAGCCAGTAATAATCTGCAGCTGCATTCGACTTTATTAGAAATACTCGCATTTGCCTGGACGCTTGGCCAAGAGAGAATGAAACTGCAGAAAACAATCTTTTTGAGTCTAGCCAGTTTTCCCACTGTCGAGTTTAAATATCGAAACTCGGTGCACCCAAGCCATCAAGTGTACATAATTATTCTCGGCGTCAATCCTTTTTCAAACTCGGAAACAAGATTTGAATTATTTTTTAGGCAGGCACCTAAGAAGTCTTACATCAGCTTGAGCGACCTGATCAACTATAAAGAAATTCTCATCAAGCCAAAAGCTTACAAGAAGCATTACAGTCCTTCTACTGCAAATAATACACTAAAGGTTCTCTATGCCAATGTTAAGCAGTCAGAGAAAATCTAGAAACAAACAACCCCTACTATGAGGACTCTTTTGACTCTTTTACATTAATTAAATTAATTGATTGGGTACAATTTGTGTTTATATACCTATATATATTTATATATACATTCAATACTGTTCGATTACTTGAAGAGCCGAAGCGAAAAGCCTTTGACCAAGCTACCAGATGCCTCCTCGGGTTGCGGATACACGGGCATATAATGGTTCAGGAATTGTCCTAAAGGAAAAGCCCCGAAGTCAATGCTTAAGCAGTCATGCCGAAGGCTGCATGGTACCAGGGAGTAGTATCTAAAAGAGTGCCTCTGAGACATCAGACGATCTTCTAGAGTATACAGTCTAATTGTCAATCCAGAAATGGAATGATTAAATTCTTAGTCAATAAAATTATTTTTTAACAATAGTAAGTTTTAAATGGGAGGTAAGCCCCTTAGAGCTCCCCGGGCGCTCAAGTTATAAAGCCTATTTTCCCACATCCTTAAGTATTCGCTCTCAATAGTTGATATATGCAGGGATGTTGTATCATCCCTGCCGCATTTGCTGTGCTCTGTCGTTGGGTTATGCCCGATCATATGATAGTTCCAGTGGTTGTGCCCAGTGAGCATCTGAACGACTATCCTTATGTATTTCTTGGGTACACCCAGGATTTCCTTGGCTCTATCCATTCTGTACGTATAGCCCAGAATGGACTTCGCCTGCCGTCAACCCTAGATTTGTTCCCAGTTTTCCTTGTGCTTTGTTCAGATCCAGCTTTTGATGGCCATCCCGATGCAGCAAGACCTTAGTCCCACCACTGGTTCTGGACATATTGTGGCCTACAAAATTTGACAGAAATTTATTTTACTTTTTCCCCATAACATTTTTGTAGGAAAGAAAATTGTTTTATGGAATTTACATATAATCCACGATATATCATTCAGAAACATGAAGTTTATTTTGAACTACCGTAGTATTCACCTCTATATCTGCATTCTTCCGCATTTTTCCAGCTGGTCCGCTTTTTCTTTGCCCTTGATCCCTGTGTGACTAGGGACCCATATGAGAGCCACTTTGTTTTTTTCTGCAAGTTCATTTAATACCATTTTGCAGTCCCACACCAGTTCTGATGTTATGTATGGTTACCCTACCGCAGTTAATGTCACTTCGCTTTCCGAACAGATCGTAATCTGCCTGACAGCAGTGTTTTCTTGTCTTGATGTTTCAGCGCAGCAATAGACGGCCAGGACCTTCGCCTGAAAGACAGTAGCGCGTCTCCCAAGTGGGGTCTCCATTCCTCTCCTTCTCGCGCTGCCATATATTCCTGCCACTGACCCTCCCTCTTCCCTAGAACTATCTGTATAACAGATTTCCCCTTGGAGGAGCGGATTGCCATTTGCTTTTCACATATCCCTGCTTGGAATGCAAACGCGAAAAGGTTTAGGGAAGTTAAAGCGTTTTGTTATTTTATCGAGCCTTATCTCTAGAACAGGCAATGTGCACTTGGGAGCCTAGTGTGCCTAGTCCCGCGGTCCCATATATTCACTCGTGCCAGGCGGCCCGTCACGTGTGCCACTCTTGCAGTGATCGCAACATGTATAGTTTCTCCACAGAAGCATAACTCTATCGCCGCTGTGGGCGTAGTCCTCATTGCTTACCTCTAACCCCTAAACGCTATACGCAGAAAAAAGAAATCTCGATTTTCTGGTATTAAATACTGTAAGATATGTAAAATTCACCGAACCGAGATTAAAATAGTGGTGCAGTGAGCGTTACAGAAGAATGCTATCGATCCGATTAGCTTAACGATTAGCTTGCATCACCAAAAAACATTGGACGCGTATACACAAGTCGTTACCGAGGTCGTCACCTCAGTTACAAATGCATTTCGGGATTATTTTACAGTTCGCAACTCGTGAGATAGTGCAGTGGTTAAGATAATCGACTTGGGAGTTAGCACTGGTAACCATCAATGATAGTCATATTCAGTTGCCTATAATTGTAACATTTACTGAACTACCGTGTTTTCTACATACGTACTTGGAAGATTAGTAGATTTAACTTATTTTTCAGTAAAATATAAGGTTCTTTTTTTCTGCGTGTATCGTTTGTAATCGTCGCAGCATGTCCTTCCTGCATAGTTCGATGTTCTGCTTAAGGCCACGAGACCACGGCCGCATGTAGAAGCATTTGTTTAAGGACGGCAGGGCAGAGCCGTGTAAGCATTTTACGCCCTAGACCTCACGTCAACCCAAAGGCTCCTCTGCACATCCAGTAAGTCATGACAAACTTCCTGCCTTGGGTCTTCATGTGCTTCGCCCAGTTCAGTTTACTATCCAGGATTACTTCCAGAAATTTAACCGAATCTAAAAAGTCAGCCTCCCGCCACAGAATACAGGAGGGTCAACTCTCGGCACTTTGTAATGTCTCGGGAAAATTACCAGGTTATTATTTTTCGGATTTACCAAGAGCCCTGAGCTATCGCACCAACGCTCTACGATTTGCAGCGCCGACCTTGTAAAACCCATCAACGTATTCAGATGATCCCCCCTAACTAGGATTACAAAGTCATCCGCATAGCCCTGTGTATAGCACCCCTTTTTATTTAGCCTGCGAAGGATGCCATACACTACAATGCCCACAGGAGGGCGATAGGAAACCCCCCGTGGCGCTATTCCCCTAACTAGGCCTTCACCTCATCTGGTTTCAAGTCTTCTTCGGCGCAGAATGCTTCCTACCAATTTACTAGCTGGTTTGGCAAGCCACACCGCAAAGCTTCTCTACAGATCAAATTGTGGAGATGTATTACTCTATATCCAAAAACGTGCCCACAGCATACCGCTTTTGTTCCAGCTGCTGCTCCAATTTTCTCACGATGGCATAAAGCGCTGTTTTTACTGAGCAGCCTACCTGTAAAGTATGCTGCCGGCTGTGCAGCGAGGAAGCTAAAAACACCTCATCTCCGATATATCTCTCGACCAGATTCTCCGACGTCTTCAGAATAACAAACGTTAAGCTGATTTGCCGAAATTCTTTTGCAGCAGTGTACTTCTCCTTCCCAGGTTTGGGAATAAAGGCCACTCTACCATACTTCCATGCTGATGGCACTTGTTTCAGCACAATGCTTGCCGTCAATAATTTCGTCAGTGGAGGGACGACGAAATCAGCGCCTTTTTGTAAAAGCGCTGGATAGATGAAATTCGCCCTTGATAATTTAAAGGGACAGAAGGACCCTTCAACCCGTTTGACCTTTTTCTGGCAACAACCTTGGCGGCGAAATTCCAATCAGCCTCCTCCAACTCTTGGCCACAGCCTTCCTCCTCTCGGTCGGTTCGGATTCGCTGAAATCCCAGGAAGTGAACTTCCATCAGGTGGTTCAGCGTTGCCTCTTCGGAAAAATTACCATTAGCGAAACTTGTTAGCCTAGTCTTTCGATTCCTCGCAAAAGCACCTCCAATGTTCCTGTTTAGACTCTCTTATATTTTTATCGTATTTATACTGGACCGTCTTATAGATGACCCAATCTGAAGGCAATTTAGTTCAATTTGCCCTCTTGCAAAACAATCTTGTCTTTTTACGGAGTTTCACCAAGTGGTCCGTCCACGATTCTGCTGCTTTCCTAGAATTAATTGTGCTTGTACGGCAATTGTTCTCATATGATGTAGTGAGAGACCTTCACCGCAAATCCGCGGCGTGCTCTAACACATCTATGGTACCATAGCTTGCAGGAAATTTCACAAGTCTGCCTTTGAGTTCCTCTTTATAACAGTCCCGAAGTGTATTCCTAGGTTTTCTGATCAAGATACATTTGTGGTCTGAGAGCACTAAAAAATAGGGTACAGTATTTTTTTTAAGTGACAGAATTCATATTTAGAGTATGAAATCACTCTTCAATGTTTAGAAATATAATTTCCAGTGAAATTAGGCATTTAAAAAGAAGTGTAAACATTATTTAGATTTAAATAATGTTATTATATTGCGGTAAAATATCTATTTTCCAACCATCGCTCCTTTAGACGGGGGTTAACTAGCCCCTGTGGCTAACATTCGTAGTGAAAGATTATCTCCAGAACAGGAAACATTGTGATAAAAGAAAACAGCGCAGTCTACCGGCATGAGGCACCCCCATTCTGATTCGAAGGGGTTCAACCATTCTCAAAGCACATTTTACATTCATAAAGCATTTTAATGTTGCAAATTAATTATTGTGGCCTACAAAATTTGACAGAAATTTATTTTACTTTTTCCCATAACATTTTTGTAGGAAAGAAAATTGTTTTATGAAATTTACATATAATCAACGAGATATCATTCAGAAACATGAAGTTTGTTTTGAACTACCGTAGTATTCACCTCTATATCTCAATCTAAAAGCAAAGTTTCATAAGGGAAATATTTCTTTCTTTTGTTCCTTGAAAAAAGCAATCGATAAATTATAAACACTACCTATGTTTTATGACTGATAAGGTTTATCAACGTTCAGATGAATATTCACGCCGGGTATGCAGATATTTTTTTTGTCTTGCGCGGAATGTGTATGTGTATATGTATGTGTATATCTAAAAATCTGATATTCCTCATTTGTTTTATAAATTTTTCTGCATAAAAATATTTTTTGCATTTTAACTTGAATGCAGCTCAGGTAGGGTTCAGCTAGAGATAGTTTTATTGAATTTGATAATTACTACTGTTGCAATGCAAATATCTATCAAAGTCTTGGGAGGGTAAATGATGTTATATTTCAAATTTTTTAATTTTTTGGCGTTTCTGCATGAAGGCAGGTGGGAAAGGGTTCGCTAATTGTGCTACGGTGGTTTTTTCTTGGTTCATGAATGTTTCTATGAAGATGAGTATATGTACTAGATACTAGGAAAGGTGACTGGTGTCATTATTTTCAATTTAGATATATTTTGGCTACTTTACTTAAAGACAGCTAAGATGGGGTAAAATAAGTGTGCTAGGGTTGTTTTTTTTAATTGTTTATTAATACCGTGGGGATGGGGATATCTACTAGGTTATCAAACAGGCGACTGGTGTGGTCTTTTTAATTTTTAATTTGTTTGGCCTGTATAATCTATACTGTAGTCGTTATCTCTTAGATTAGAGGTGACAAAGTTGTCCTTCTGAGATATTTGCATTTGATAAAAATACGTTTCAAACAAAAAGTTGATTAGCAATGTCACTATAACTGATGTCACCATTTATTTAATCTTTCAGGCTTCAGGGAAGATTCTTTTTTACATAAAAATTTATATATCGTCTATTTAAGCGACCCATTTAGAGCTTAAAAAAACTAGTATACATTTTATAAAATATGTTAAAAGAATTGTCAAAATGGATTTTAGCCTTTGATGTTTCTGATATAATGTTTTAAGAATCAATCAGAGAAAAAGAGCTTATCTTGTAACAAAAGCATCCTTCTCTAACTTCAATTTTCAATCACTATCTCAGTACCTTTATCCTACAGCGATTTATTACTCTTTTAATATCAAACAAAAAATGTTTTCTTCTAGAATTATCTAACTTGATATTAATTACATAATTATCTAATCATTATCTAATTATCATCTAATTCTATAATTATCTAAAATTATCTTCCGCAATTATTACGCGATTCTCCTGGATACGCTAAACGAGGTGCCGAATTTCCTGGAACTACGTTTTCGGACAGCAGTCTCCATTGCACACTCGTGACCTGACATCGTTCTCGATGACTTCGAGAAACAAACTATATTCGTAATCGAATTCTCTGCTCCGGCCTACTACATCACATCCAAAAAGAAGGAATAAGAAAAGAGGTACCCAGACAATGGAAGGAAGCTGCGGCGGCTGTATCCAGAATATTCGGTTAAAATAATTGTCCTTGAGATCAGAACTCTTGCAGATGCAAAGCCATCACTGGTTTGTAACGTTCGCTGGTCTGTCATGATTTCCTCGTGCCCTGAGGCCACCCATCTTACAGTCATGTCAAGTCGCCATGGGTGTGATTTACTGCGGTTTTACTGGCATCCAGTGATCATTATGAATAAAACAAGTCCAAATTTTAAACAATGGAAATTGTTTAATTTTGGGATTTTTTTTGCAACAATTTTGCCTCTATTAACCCATCGAATTCTATTACGAAATGTAAAAAAAAATATCAGTTTCCACACTGTAGAGAAAACTTACAAAATTTGCTTGGAAAAAGGTCCCATGAAACCCTATTAAACTCTTTTATATCCCTTGAGATCCTTCAAAAACTATAAAATGTTTTTCAATTCCTTGAAACCTCGCGTATTCTAATGAAGCTATTGATATTCTCTAAAATTTAATTGAATCTGACGAAATCCTTAAAAAACCACGTCAACCTCAATTTTCATTAAAACATTAAAAATTAAATAACTGGTGACTTTAGTTTGAATTAATTTCGTAACCAATCTTTTTCTATGAGACTTACTCTTATCAAATGTAAATATCTCAGAAGTACAATGTTGATATCTTCATTGTAAGAAGTAGCGACTATAGTATAGATTATACAAGCTAATTGATCAGTAGAATATTAATCAGTTACGTTGTTAATAAAATTCATTATTAATAAATCATTAGTTT
This sequence comes from Andricus coriarius, assembly GCA_932066315.1. Classification (NCBI taxonomy): domain Eukaryota; kingdom Metazoa; phylum Arthropoda; class Insecta; order Hymenoptera; family Cynipidae; genus Andricus; species Andricus coriarius. The sequence continues at coordinate 1,342 of CAKNWT010328262.1, read as the reverse complement.
CTCCCATAATTATAAAAGATGAGGATTGTCTGGACCTTATCCTTGGCAGTTATCCTCGATTCTACTGGTGAATATGATCATAAAATTTAGAACAAAATAAATGTTATAAAACAGAGTTACCTGAGATTATAGATGTATTATGTAATATAGGTATAATTTTGAGTACATTTTTTTGAAGCTTGTCCAAATGTGCTTTTTGAAATTGAGAGATTAATACTGAGAGATTTGAGTTGATTTTTGGTATGAACATATTTCATTGAAGTGATAATATCACAACATAATAAAATCACAAAAATTCGTCTGTATATAAAAAGATAATAGGTAGAAAGTATAATCAGAAATAAAATTTTTTGGCATAAATTTGATTGCATAAGGAATAAAATCAACTAATGGGAGAATTACAACCACATTCACAACTCATGATATGCCAACATACGATTGTCTGCTTTAAAAAAATGCCATGATCTGTTTCTTGTTTGCAGAATTGAGTTCACAATTCGAGTGCTTGCCTAATGGCGACCCTATTCCTAATGTTCCTCGCAGCGTGCCTTCTGCTTCTTCTCTTGACAGACATACTCCTGGAGGGTCTCTTCCTGCTGCCATGCCTCATTCTTCTGCCAGGTCTTCTCCTCTTGTCGAGCCTTCTCTTCGTGCCAGGTCCAGATCTACTCCTTCCAGGAATCCTTCTCTTATTCTTGGATTTACACTTCCAGAACATAGATTTGTTCGGCTTACTCCTAAACAGAATCCGAGCAGAATATTCCAACTACGAGGATATACTTTTCCTCCCGAAGAAATAATTCTATTGCGATCCAGAGGTAGTGCCGTCATGCCCGTGCCAAAAAAAGAACAAATTGCATTATCAACGCCCAATGGTGACGTCTATGCAATATATGAAAAAACAGACAAACATACGAGCTTTCGTGGAATACATAAGTATTTTGATTCTGGGCTAAGGCGGGTGAAAATAAACATGAACAGTGGAGCGGTTCAGGAATTAACCCCAGAAGAGATCGCGGAATGTCCTGTAGGTACCAAGTTATCAATCAAAAACATTTTTACAGTGGAGTTCAACCCACAATTCGTCACACCGTAAATCCGATTTGAAATTCTTTTCAGGATAGCCGATGGACCGGAAACTAACAAATTATGTTAAATAATGCGATTCAAATAAGTTCCATTTCAAGTTTTTTGTTAATCTTCAATTCACTTTTTAATTTTTTCAAATAGAAAATAATTTATTTAACATTGCGGGATACTACAACCTTTCACTTTAAAAATGTTTTATTTAAAATGTTCATTTTCAAGCTTAACTTTTTAATTTGACGAATTTTAAAACACA
>CAKNWT010328259.1:0-11961 GCA_932066315.1 Andricus coriarius | reverse complement strand
ATTTTGTAAATGCTATAAATCCAGTAATTTGTATTTTATCAAAAAAGGTCAATAAGATAAATTGTTTGTCTTTTTGAGTACTACGAATATCCGTACATAGAATTATTAAATCTTGAAAAACTGGTCTCAGCAATTTTAAAAATGTGCTCACTTTTTTAATTTGTATCCAAAATGGCTGGCTAACGAACTTGACCTTCATTTTAGGACACTTGAAGAGTGTACCAAAGCCCAATCCAATCTGCAAATTCTTTCAAAAGGTATCGTGCTGACAGACTAAAAATCTACATACATACACACATGCACACATATATACAGCGAGACAGACACACTCACGAAAACGTGTTTCTCGGGTTCGGAAGGTCTCAAAACGTGAACATTTGAAAAAAACGGGGGGGGGGGGTCTAATTTTATACAAATCTAATACCTTCTCTGGATAAGAATACAAAAAACAACAAATATGATACAAGAACAATAAAGGTAAATAAAATTTCTCTATTAATATTTCTTATGATGTTATAAGAGAAGAGTTCTATCATATAACAGTTATAAAGAGATAGAATCTGAAAATGAAATTTGATTATGTATATCTATTATGTTGAAATGGAAATAACCCAGTGGGCACAAAACCATGAACATCCCAAGCACGTCCTTGGGATGTTCCTAGGACGTCCAATGTCAGTCCAAACAACGTCTCTGAGACGTCTAATGTCCTAAAGATGCCCTAAAGATGTCTTAAAGAGATAGGACGTTCTCGGGACATCTTTCGGACTGACATTAGACGTCTTAAGAGTATCCCTAGGATGTCCAAAAGACATGTACCAAAAGACGTCTTAGGGACGTCCCGAAGACGTCTCTAGGACATCCTTAATTTTTTTGCCCACTGGGAAATGATTAAAATTTTTCTAAAATGTCGTTATGAAACCTTATAGTACAAACCTCTTCTGGTTTGAAAAAATGTTCTTTGCGTCATTTGAATCTAGAAGAAATTCTGTATTTTTTCACATTAAAGAAAAAGTATTTTCTCTACAAGAATGATCAAATGCTCATGATAAAAGTCAACCAATAGTATTATTACTATTAAAAGTACTAATATAAAATCATCAAGTTTTAATGATTTTTCTTTATTGGTAATCTGGACTAAAATTTTTCTTTGTTTTGAGAGATAAGTTTATTTTTTAATGGTTGAATTTTTCAAATTGCAACGATTTCTGATTACAGCTATCAGAAATTTAGGTTAGAAATCATGAAGATACATCGGCATTTCATATTATACAATGTGCAGTTTTACTCCATTTTCTGAGAATTTGTTTGAAAATTATTTATATCAAATTATAAAGGATTCAAAGTAATGATACGAAACTCGTGACGACGGAAAGTTGTGCCGTGACAGATTAGCCCGTTTATTTATTTTTAAAATTGGAAAAGATCAATTTTGCGCGTTGAAAGGCTGCATGACGTTTTTGCCCGTGAGTTTTGTTTTGGACATTTTTCCGCGTCAAATATTTCTTTGACCTATATGCCCGTGAGTTTCTGTTTTGACAATTTTGCGCGTTGAAAACCTTTGTGACATTTTTGCCCGTGAGTTTTGCTTGGAACATTTTTAAACGTGGAATATTTTTTTGACATTTTTGCTCGTAACAAAACTATGGGACGTTTTAGCTCCCGGCGTGTCATGTGTATCTCAAAGCCTACATGGCTTTGAGCAATTTAATCATCAGGTATACTTAGTCACGTAGAAAATTTAGAGTATGAAAATGCATTAAAAAACTGGTAGCAAAAAGAGATTTTTTTGTTGAAGTTTCATTTAAGCATTTCGAGTGCAAAGAATAAATATCCGAGCGCGAAGTTCGGGGTAACCCATTATCGACTGCAAATCGCGAGATCCGACAGACGCGCACCTTAAGCCGTATTCAGACGAGCGATTCCGGGATACGATTATGGTTACGATTTACGGTCCGGTTCATGCACACGGTGCATCGCATTCGCCCAAGATTGCTCAAGGCAGTGACAACAGCTGAAGAGTCACGTGACTTCATCGATCGCTGTGATTGGCTACGATCAGCGACGACTGTGGCCCGGTCGAAATCGCCGCAGCTGAAAATAGAGAGAAACCTAAACGCGCAACCCGAACCGGGACTGGAACGTGCTGCGCGCTGATTGGTCGACGGTCCCAATCGTAACCGCAATCGGAACCGGGAACCGCTCGTCTGAATACGGCTTTAGGCGCGCCCAAACTTTCGAGCCGCGGCTCGGGCGGGCAGATTTTTTTAAGAAAGAAAAAGCTGCATTAAACTTTGATATAAAGTAATTGTTATGCAAAAACACATTTTTAAGTTTTTATGTATTCCCCTGTTCAATTAAACATTGTTGTGAACAGCTTTCCTCGTCAATTATAAGAGACCTAGATCTACGACGCATTTTTTGTCAGTGGTTTCCCATCTAGTCTATGCGGACCGGTATTTTCACCCTGCCATTAAAAAAATACAATCGCAGAAAAAACTAAGAATAAAAAGCAATTCAGGTAAAAATTCTGGGGGTTATCTCGCCATGCAAGAAAATGAAGATCGACAACGATTTAATGAAAAATCAATAATTTGTCATATGAAACCCCTAACAATTTTCATTTTTTTTTGCATAGATTACTCCCACTATTTTTACCTGTATCACTTTTTACCCTTTGTGTTTTCTGTAATGGCAGGTTAATGTCGTACTACGTGAATTACTCTTAATACAAATGTATTTCAAATTATTATAAACAGCTCGTTTCCATGCTACTCAGGAGGTATAGCTACGACTCGTTTTTTTTTCAGTGGTTCCCCATGTATTCCGTGCACAGGCCTATCCATCCTGCCCTTCAGAAAATAAAATGGCAGATTAATTTCATATTAGGTGTATTAGACCTAATACAAATGTTATATTCTCTTTATTCAAATTTATGCTTTTCATATTCTCATCAGAGAAGGTAATAGATTTGTGTAAAATTTGACTCCCCCCCTCCCCCCGTTTTGCTCAAATGTCCACGTTGTGAGACGTCCTGAACCCGAAAATCAGAATTTCGCGAAAGTGCCTGTATGTAGGTATGCATGCATGTGAATCTGTATGTGTGTCTGTAGATTTTGATACTGTTAGCACAATAACTTTCGAAAGATTTGGCCGATTGGATTGGCCTTTGGTATACTCTTTAAGTGTCCTGAAATGAAGGTCGAGTTCGTGAGCCAGCCATTTTGGTTGAAAATTCAAAAAGTTAAAGCATTTTCACAATTTTCTAGATCACTTTTTTTCAAGTTTTTAAAATTCTATGTAGGGATATATTTGTAGTATTGAGAAAGACGAACAATTTATCCTTATGACTTTTTTCGATAACAAACAAACTACTAGAAGCATTTACGAAATTCAAAAAAACAAACGATAATGAAAATTTTAAGCCAAACAACGCACGATATGAAAGAAAGTCAAGAAGATAAAAACATTGATTTTTGAACACCCTAAAAGTTTGTCATAACAACTTTTTGAATTTTCTTGAAAAATCGAAAATTTCCATTTTGATCGCACAAAAAAATAATGAAAAATAAAAAATTCCATTTGGCGGTCAAACTGTACAATATACAAAAAAAGATGAATAGACAAAAATGGTGCACCCAAAAAAGATCTACAAATTTTTTATTAATCACTTTTTATTAGGATGCGTAGTTCTTAATTTTATTCGCAATAAATAAAATTAAAAATAAACGAATTAAATTTTTGGACAAATGACACAAGCTATGAAAAAAATTAATAGACAAAAGTTACTCGCCCAAAATAGAGTTACAACATTTTTATTATTATTTTTATTAAAGGACGCGTAGTTTTTATTTTAATCGTAAACAATAACAATAAAAACAAAAGATTAAATTTTTGTAAAAACCACATAAGAGTCGAAAAAAATGAAAAGAGAAAAGTTGTTCAATCAAAAAAGATCTAAAAATTTGTAATAAACTCTTGTTATAAAAATATATTAAAAATAAACAAAATTAACATTTTGGAAAAATGACACAATCAATTTTCATGGAAATTTTTCGCATAAATTATATCTACAAAATTTCTAAGAACAACTTTACGCTAAGATGTGTATTTTTGGTTCAAATCGTAAATTATAACATTGAACATAAACAAGTTAAATTTATGGAAACAGGATACAAATTGCAATAAAATGTATAATAACAAACAAAAAATTTCATAGGATGATAATATAAATTTATTGAAATGATACGTTTTTCAGGGTAGCTGAGAATAAAATTTAATGCCAAATAAGGAACAAATATTAAAGTAATCATGATAAATAAAATTTGTACTTTATTTCGCAATAAAAATTCATTTCCCCGTATAATGAAAAAATTTGCATTAGGTTCCGGGAAAATTTTTAATTTCTTTTTTTAAACAAATTCTTAAGAGAATATTAAAAAATTCTCAGAACAAATTTCGATGTATAAATTAATGTTTCTAGCTTGAAGGTGCATCAAATTATATAATTTTAACAATTTATGAATTTTTTTATTGATTCTTCTATTCAACATTTTGGCTCAGATTTTTTTCTTTATTGACTGAAAAATCTTTCTGGGCTAGAACTGCAACTTTTTTTATGAAAATTCCATTTTTTTGGTTTGAAAATTAGTGTGTTTTGGTTTAGGCTTGAATTAATGAAAAGAAAACAGAAGTGCCCGTAGTAAAACGTCTGAAGCCGGTGATATGAAACATATTATTTTTGAAAGGAAGAATTATTATTTTCAAATTTGTCGAATTCAGTTTTTAAGTTTCTCTCGACACTTAATCAAATGCAATTTTCTGTTTTGGTCCCTGTTCAAAATTTCCAAAGTTATATTTGAATAACGACACTTTTGAGTTTGACTCCATGAAAATCCTTTATATTATGATTTTTACTCTAAATCTGAATTAGTAGAAAACTACTAATTGGCAGTAGTTTTCTACTAATTCAAAAAGTGCATATTTGATTACTAGTAATTAGTAAAAATCTACTATTTCACTGAGTAAGAATAACTGACTAAATGAATTAGTAACTACATCTACTAAAGGAATTGGTAATGCTACTACTAAATGAATTGGTTAATGTATTGCTGGTTACTATTTTAAACGGTAGATTCAAGTAAATTCAAAAACTTATTTTACAATGAAGAGAATTTTAATAAAATACGTTTATCTATGAATTTAAATAATAATTCAAAGTAATTTCCATTTTGTCTTCTTATACTTGAAACTCAGTGCATATTTAGGTCAAATTAATGTGGGTCCTCTATTGCATTCAATTTGAACCGTTTCAAATTCGTAAAGTTCATAGTAAAAATATTCCATTTTCAACAACATAGGTGAATTTTTAACCAAACAGTTGAATTTTGAACCAAAAAGATTAAATTTCTACTAAAAACCGAACGATTTTTCAACTAAATACATGAATTCTCAAACAAATAGTTGAATTTTTAACTTTCATAAAAAATTTAGCTAAGCAAGACAAAACTGTATGATGTTTCTTATTGAGTTTCTAAATAAAGCTAGGAATGAGACTTTTTGTACTTTTTGACTGGGAATGCAAAATTATTTAAGGATAATTTTGAGAAATGCGATTGTTTGAGTAATAAATCAAAATTATGATTTTATTTAATATAAGTGATGAAATCTGGCCAAAGTTTAGCTTCCGGAATTTCCCAAGCTATGTAAAATATTGCATCAATACATTAAAGATACTGCAGTGAATTTGAATAAAATATACTGAACGATTTTCCATGAAATAAAATTTTACATAAACTTAAACATTTATTCTTTAATTTTCAACTTTTTAAGTCGAGTAACATATCGTTGGAATCGTTATAATTCGCAGATTTCGAATATTATATTTATAAATTACCAAGTGCCAAATTTAAAAAATCTTATATTCCTCATTTTAGTCCTCATTAAGTACAAAGGACTCCCGCTGACTGGGATCGACGGCAGCAGTTCGACTGAGTAAGAGGAAGCCTTGTAGTGGGGGGAACCGATCTGGGGCGGAATTGTAATCTGCCCGTAATAATATGCTATTCTTATTTTCGTTATTTTCAGTTTACCCCTACCTAGCCATTCATTCTACTCTTCAAGTTTTCTTACAATAGACTCAATAAAGTAACAGACCATGAAGGGAGGAAATTCCCAAAATTGATTGGGTATATCCAGGTATACGGACCGTAGGATGGATATAGGTTCATACTAGATTCTAGAACAATGGCCTACAGGTTTTCCTCGAGTTTAAAGGAGGGATTTAAACTTTAAAAGGCCTTAAATAACTATGGGACGCCTAACAGCGCGTGCCATACATATTCGGGTCATTATATTTGGGTCAAAGGATTTAGGAAAAGTTTTTGAAAATGTGCAGAAGCTGTGTGTATATTGTAAAAAATGTTTGAACATTTTTTTGAGATTTTTCCGAATTTGAAAAAAGTTTAAAATAAAATTTTGTAAAACGAGTGTTTCAAACTGATTTGTGCAGGGTTAGCCAGGGAACATGATATAGGGAAAGTTATCAAAATTGTACAAAACCCGCCTGAACATTCTAAAAAAATTTCAAAAAATTAAAAAAAATTTTGAAAACCTACATGAATTTTCAACCAAGAAGATTAATTTCCTTCCAAAAAAGACGAATTTTCAACAAAAAACATGAATTTTCAAACACATAGTTGATTTTTCAACAACAACATAAATTTTAAAACCCATAATATTAATTACACAGCCCCACAAAAAAAAAAGTTCTATGCACGAGACCAGACCACCATATCTTTATGTTTTTGGGGTCGCTGAGCTTGAATCCGGCGTCAATTTTTCTCTATCAGGTCAGGGCCAAGGTCACTTTGTCGTTTCAAGGTCAAATCAAGATTATTCCACAAATGTGGGTCAAGATGCCGTTTTTGTATGTTTTTGAGGTCTCTGAGTCTGAATTCGAAGTCTGTTTGTCTCCATCAAGTCAGGGTCACGGTCATTTCAAGGTTAAATCGAGGAAAAACCATGTAGGTTTTACAAACTTTAATTTTTCAGGTTTTTTTCTGAATCATATCTGGTTATCATCATGTAACAAGCACTACATATCTTGTGTGGTATCCATTTTTTATCTTGGTTATAAATCTCAAATCCAAAACAGTTTTTGTAAATATTGGAAATTTTATCGGATATTTGTCTTCGGTCAGCTGATAGGTGATACTTAGCACATACGTAACAAAATGCATCAACATTTTTGTTACAGTAGTGTTCAGATGAAGAACTTGATACATTTGCTTTTAATGAAGACCCTGAAGTCTGTTTATTTGTAGTGTTTGAAGATGTGTTATGTTTGTTTGTTTATGTTCCCATAGTAGATTTAAGCACGCACGCGTCAGGGATCCTGGTCCGATCGCAGGTGAGTCCGCCGTCCTGAGGGTGATAACTCTCATACATTCTCAGGTCTAAGTATGAGAGCTTTCTGAATTTGACGAGGACAATGTCAACTCGTCGTCAGGCACAATACGGCTTCATTCTCACACCCTAACGCCCCCTGCAAGGCAGCGCGCCATTGCTGGCTTCGTTACCATGATGGACTGGAAAGCGAATCATTCTACACATCTTTCTTTGAAGCAGTTGTCATCATTTCCAGTGTCCTTCATGGTAGCAGGCTTTGAAGCATTCAAGTATCATCACGCAGATGCAGTGTTAGTTGTATAAAACTGAGGATAGGTAAACGTCTGTCCTCCGTGTCACGTTAATACAGAAGTCTGTTATCTACCCAGGTGCTAATAAGCGTAAGTGGGGTAGGATAAACAGTGAGGTGAAGGGAGAGGTGAAAGTAGACAGGGAATGAATCGCGGTTAACGTTACGTGATGGTAAAACGTGTTCCTCCTCTTATGGCGGGCGGGAGTAGGCCGGAGTGATGCGGCGCAAGTCGGGCGCTGGCCGGTCTCAGACTAGTTCTGCCTGGCAGGGCGAGGCTGTGCCGGGGCCTGGTTTCTCTCATTCAGCTACGCGTCGAGTTGTCGCATACGTTTCGACGGTGGTTCGAGCAAAGAGGGAGAGAACGTCTCCGGCGTTTGATCCGCACACAGGAAAAGAACGTCGCCGCCAGAGGATGGCTCTTCTGTAGAACGTGATGGAACTGGCGTGACGATTTTTTCGTTTTCAACGGAACGAGAACTTGATGGCCCACTTAACCGAGCCGGGGAAATGGCGGCCGCCTCGTCGGCAATACGGGGAACCCCCGAAGATGATGAGGTCCGTATTGTGACGTTATCCTGCGGAGCTGGAATCGGAATTGTTGGCGGCTCTTTTAACCCCCTCGGAACAGGAGGCGCGATACGACGGTTAGACGGCCTAGGTCGCCTAGGAGCGTGGGTGCCTGGTTGCCCACGACGAACCTCTAAGAGATCCCACTTCCCCTCGGGATGTGGTCTGGGATTCGGTGCTACTGCCGCCACTGCTCATTGAGGGTCCTGGTTTCTGACTCGGCGTTGCTCCTCCTCAATGCGATGAATTCGAAGCTCCTCGGCCCGTCGGATTCAGTCGAGAGCGATCTGTTTCTGTCGCTCAATAGCAGCGAGTTGTCGCTCGGCGATGCGGCGTTCCCGCTCTTCTGCGGGTAGTTCTGCCTCCTCGGCCTGCAGCAACCTACGCCACCGTCCGCTGATTAGGGCGTGTGTTGCGAGCACTGCCTGTCATCAAAGCTGTTTTCTGTGTCGAACAAACCCGTACACAGACCGGACACTCACCAAAGCTGATGTGACGAGTGAAACTCACACTCGTGTGCGCCACGAAATTCGTGGGAAACGCTCAAGCCTCACACCGTAAAGTCCTTTTAAAATTTCGAGTGCCAACCTTGAGGCCAGCGCCAGGCAATCTTAAAAGGAACTTAATCCGGCAAACGGAGGACCAACCTGTCGGCCGGACTCCGCTCAACAGAACGGCGAGACAAACGTTTCAGCATACTACACTTCACTGTTGTTAAAAAAAAAATCACTTCTGTTCACTGATGAAGAACCGATGTTGGAATTACGTAAGCCTTGAAGATCCTCGACGATGCTGTTGATTTCACGTGATTTGAACTTCCGACCGGGAGAAAACACGAAGCGGAAAATCTCGAGACGAACACGAGTGCCGGAAAAAGAAAGGTGGTTTAAAATTAACTAGCTGAAGGCTCGATTTGAACTGAGTAATGTGGCTTTATTTTGCAAAAAGAGAGAAGGCAGAGCGAGGCAAATGCGCTTCTGAAAGTGCCAATACAGACTGATGTTATAGTCGTCGTTCTCGCTCCCGGTGACCGAGCACGGAGCTCTCAGTGGCGGTGGGAGACGGCTACGGGCCCGCTGATTGGCCGAGACGCCGACAACAGAGTCGCGGCCGAGCAGTGGGGACGGCTGCCACGGTCCTACTACCTCAGCCTCCACGCGCCGACACCAAAATTGAGATTTATTTAAAAGTTTTGATTAAACATTAAAAATATAATTAATTAATGTAAAAATCTAAAACTAAGATATGTTGTTTAATTCTATCCTAGCTCCATTTTTCAAAAAGAACCATGAAGCTAGGGCAAATAGAACGGTCGTTCGAGTTTATTTGTTAATAATTATTATTAACAATACTAAAAGTTATATTTTACTTGTTGTTTAAATAGTTCCTCGAACGACCCATCTATTTCCATCTTAAAATTATTAAATCCTTAAATATTTCATTTTTAAAATGAGTATTCTTAGTCTAAAATTATCGGCTAAAGAAAGCTAAATTTAATTAATTTGAATATTTAATACCGATGGATGTGTGTGCATGTCCGGCTTCGGTTGCACCCACATTCATTCGCGATCATTAATTAAGCGACTATCAAAGGGTGTTCATTTGTTTATAATTTATTTAAAAGAAATATACTGGCTTCATCATTACACCGGTACCCGTTGTCCTATTTAAATTTCCCCATGGATTTTTATTATATTATTATTACTTTGGCTAACTTTCATATTTACAGTGCAACTGCCCCTTTAACCCCTTTATTTATTTAATTTTAAAAGATTTTCTAACTTGGTTAGCAAGCGTCGGTTGAGCTCCCCGGCTTTGGCCCGTGCGCCAGAGTGAGAGGAAAGGTGAAGGTAAAAAGGGGGAGCAATAGAGTTGAGAGAGTAGAGCGCGCGCGTGGGATAGAAAGAGAGGGGTTCTGGCGTACGTGCCTTGGCCTGCCGCAATGTTTTCACGGAGGCGAAAAAACACGGCGCCGGCACGTGATTGAGAGCTGTTTACTCGGCCGGGAAGATTTTCCGGCGCTTACAGTTCAATGCTTTTGAATTTGAAAGGGTCCCAACACAATAGCGTGATTCATGGGATGAGCAAACTCGTCGCTTTCGAACTTCGAAAAATACTCAATTTGTCACGTAGGTCCTTCAGACAAATTGCCCTTCGGAACTTTGAGTGGAGGATTACACAGGCAAATTGCTTGCATTTTCCGAGGTTCTCAGTCTATCCATCTGACATACAAGTCTTGAAGCATAGAAAAGAAAACCAATATATCCAATTTCATTTTACATTCGTATCATACGACGTATTCAATTTTATTGGCTTTCGAGTTTTTTCCTCGATTCGCACTTGACATGAAATTGATTCAGACCTGTTCAAGACCAATAGACTTGCGATTCGGACTCAGGGACACCAAAAACATACAGACGCGGCATCTTGGCCCATATTCGTGGAATGATCTTGATTTACCCTTGAAATGACCTTGAACTGATGGAGAAAAACGGACCCGGGATTCAGACTCCGCGACGCCAAAAACGCATACATGTAGTAATTGTGCCTGTTCAAAGGTTTTTTCCTCGATTTAACCTAGAAATGACCTTGACCCTGACTTGATGGAGACAAACAGACCTCGGATTCGGACTCAGGGACCTCAAAACCATACAGAAACGGCATCTTGGCCCACATTCGTTGAATAATCTTGATTTGACCTTGAAATGACAAAGTGAACTTGACCCTGACCTGATGGAGAAAAATGAACCCCGGATTCGGACTCAGCGAGCCCAAAAACATATAGATACGGCGGTCTGGTCTCGTGCACAGAACATTTTTTTTTTTTTTTTGTAAGGCTGTGTTATCTTCCAAAAAAACGAATTTTCAAGAAAAAACATGAATGTGCAAACATACAGTCTATTTCTCAACAAAAACAACAACAACATACATTTTAAAACCCATACAATTAATTATCGGCCAAAAAAGACGAATTTTCAAGAAAAAACGTGAATTTTCAAACATATAGTTGATTTTTCAACAACAACATCATAAATTTTAAAACCCATAAGATTAATTATCTTCCAAAAAAGACGAATTTTCAAGAAAAAACATGAATTTTCAAACATATAGTTGATTTTTCAACAACAACAGCAACATAAATTTTAAAACCCATAAGATTGATTATCTTCCAAAAAATACGAATTTTCAAGAAAAAACATGAATTTTCAAACACATAGTTGATTTTTCAAAAACAACAAATTAAACTAAAAAAAAAATAAGATTAATTCTCTTCCAAAAAAGACGAATTTTGAAGAAAAAACATGAATTTTCAAACACATAGTTGATTTTTCAACAACAACAAAATAAATTTTAAAATTCATAAGATTAATTATCTTCGAAAAAAGACGAATTTTCAAGAAAAAACATGAATTTTCAAACACATAGTTGATTTTTCAACAACAACAAAATAAATTTTAAAATCCATAAGATTAATTATCTTCCAAAAAAGACGAATTTTCAAGAAAAAACATGAATTTTCAAACACATAGTTGATTTTTTAACAACAACATAAATTTTAAAACCCATAAGATTAAGTATCTTCCAAAAAGACGAATTTTCAAGAAAAAAAATGTATTTTCAAAACTATAGTTGATTTTTCAAAAACAACAACAAACATTTTAAAACCCACAAGATTAATTACCTTCCAAAAA
>CAKNWT010328258.1:7825-21091 GCA_932066315.1 Andricus coriarius | reverse complement strand
TGGTGAAAACCGATTCACTAACAGAGCAACCATCTTCTTCGGGTTATCCTAGATCGGCCGGTAACTCTTCTGCTTTGGTCAATCATCTGACTTCAAAACCTGAGTGCAACAATACAAAGAACATTTTTGCAACAGCTTATATAAAACTAAGTTCCTTCAGTGGAAACTCAATTCTGGTTAAGGGCTTTCTGGATTCTGGGTCCGAACGCTCATTTATCACTGAACGTATAGTTCAACAATTGGAAATTCCCAAACAAAACTATGATATCTCTTTAACTGGAATGGGAGATTCACCATTGGGATCTTCTAGTTACCAGGCTGATCTGTTGCTCAAATCGCCTCGAGACACGCAGTTCGAACTTCCAACGCCAGCTTTAGTTATGAAATCTCTTATCCACTTGCTTCCAAAAAAGAGATTTGTGTTCATGGATTGGCCGCACTGGAGAGACCTTGAGCTCGCTGATCCTGACTATCATCGTCAAGTGCGTGTCGACTGTTTAATAGGTATTGATCTCTTCGGTCATGTACTTCGCGAGGGCCTAAAACAAGGTCCTTTAAACAGTCCCACTGCACTGAACACATGCTTTGATTAGGTGGTGTTTGGTCGTCCTGTGGATCATCAAGAAGATGATATTATACTATCGATTCTGCCAGTGTTCTTCATGCTGTAGAAAACAACACTCTCAGCAATTAATTACGACTTTTCTGGGAATTAGAGGGAATTCTAAAAAGAACCTTCTTAACGAAGGAAGAACAAGATTGTAAACTCTTATTCAAAGATAATCATTATAGGAACTCCTCAGGTCGATATTTAGTACGACTACCCTTATCAGGGTCTGCAAATGACTTGAGAGAGTCTCGCCGCACAGCAGTTTCGGTCTTCCTTCGAAACAAGAAACGATTCTCAAGAGATCCCCAAGCCAAAGAAGCCTACAACAAATTCATGATAGAATACCTTACATTAAATCACATGAGGCCGGTAAACAACCAAGATCTTCAGGTTGAGACTATTACTATTTGCCTCACCATGTGATCTTTAAAAAGAACGATCCGTCTGCAAAGATCAGAGTATTATTCAATGGATCTTCCCGCTCTAATTCAGGCACATCATTGAATGACTTGATGCATTCAGGACAAAAGCTTCAAACGGATATTTGGTTAATTGTAACACGTTGGAGACTCTTCAAGTACGTGTTCACAACCGATATCGTTAAAATGTTTCGTCAAATAGATGTAGACGACATTGACTGTAACCTGCAGAGAATAGTTTGGAGACCAGAAACAAACTAAGACCTATAAGATTATTGTCTCACTACTGTCACATACGGTACTAGGGCTGCACCATTCTTGGCTATCCGTACGTTGAATCAACTAGCAAGCGATGAACAACAACGATTTCCATTGGGTTCGGAAATATTGAAGAAGAACACATACGTCGACGATATCTTTGCCGGCGGGGACTCAATTCAATCCGCTGAGACCAAAAGAAAGGAAATGATTTCCATTCTCAACTCAGCAGGGATTACCTTAAGCAAATGGGCAGCAAACTCACCTGAGTTGCTTCCAGAGTCTTGTGGATCTCGCTTGCGCCAAGACAAGACTTTTGAAATTGAAGATTCTGTTTCTAGTTTGGGATTGAAATGGAGTACATCATCTAACTGCTTCCACTTTAGTGTTTTGCTATCTAAAGAGCCAATGATTTACACAAAACGGATGGTGGCTTCCGAGGTGGCTCAACTGTTCGATCCCCTTGGCTGGCTGGCTCCTTTTCTCATCAGAGCCAAAGTATTTTTACAGAATTTGTGGATTTCTGGACTGGATTGGGACTCAGAGCTGACTGAAGACCTTTTTTCTGAATGGAATGCCTTTCGCTAACAGCTCAGCCCCATAGAAGAAATCAGGATCCCACGTTGGCTTTGCACCTCTGACTGTGCCGCTCCGTGGGAATTACATGGATTCTCTGATGCTTCACAGCGAGCCTACTCAGCTGTGGTTTATTTTGTCTATAGAAGCAAAAATGGCACTCTCCAATCTAATCTGATCTTAGCGAAGACGAAGGTAGCCCCAATTAAAACGATAACTATACCTAAATTGGAACTTTGCGGCGCCGAGCTTCTAAAAAAAAATCTCGATGCTGTCTCATCCAACCTTGGATTCAAAGATGTCCCAAAATATTGCTGGTGCGATACTCAGATCGTTTTTGATTGGCTTCAAGGCCACCCATCTCGCTGGCCAACTTTTGTTGCAAACCGAGTGGGGGAAATAGATTCTACTCTTAAGGATCGGATTTGGCGACACGTACCTACAAAGTTCAATCCTGCTGATTGCGCAACTAGAGGTGTTGACTCAAATGAGCTGAAGAATTAATCTCTCTGGTGGCATGGGCCTAACTGGTTGACAGAATCACCAAATAATTGGCCTCAGACAATCGTACGACCTCTCAAGGTTGTGGATGAAGAGACACAAGAAATACTAGGAACCTCAAAGATAAATATCAGAGTGAACCTGGCCACCTTGTCTTACATTCAGGACCTTCCTAGTCGATATTCCTTCTTGCAAAAACTGATTCGAGTGACAGCCTATACCTACAGGTTCTGCAGACTCTGTTCCACCAACCCCACGTTAGTGGAACCCTATCTTACGACGGAGGAGTTAACAAAGAGTTTCAATTTTTGGCTCAAGTCTGCTCAGCTTCGTCATTATCAGGCAGAATGCATGGCCCTGCAGAACGAAACGAAAATCTCAAGGAAGAGTGAGCTCTTGAAATTGCATTCTTTCCTGGACGGTAACGGAATCCTGAGAGTAGGAGGTCGTCTTCA
This sequence comes from Andricus coriarius, assembly GCA_932066315.1. Taxonomy (NCBI): domain Eukaryota; kingdom Metazoa; phylum Arthropoda; class Insecta; order Hymenoptera; family Cynipidae; genus Andricus; species Andricus coriarius. The sequence continues at coordinate 18,272 of CAKNWT010328258.1, read as the reverse complement.
GAATTCTCTACTGAGCTTCGACGAAAAACATCCCGTTATACTACCGAAACGAGATCAACTCTCGTATTTAATCGTCTTACAAGCACACACCCTCACACTCCATGGAGGACAACAGTTGACTTTGAGCCAAGTGTTGAGAAGATATTGGATAATCGGAGCCAAAACCTTGATTAACCAGGTCATTCGCTGTTGCGTAACATGTGAGCGTTTTAGGGCGCGAACACCAACTCAACTTATGGGTCAGCTGCCCACTGACCGAGTCTCTCAGTCGAGGCCGTTCGCTTGTACCGGAGTGGACTACGCTGGCCCTTACAACTTTCGGGCTTCACCAGGACGAGGAATTAAATCCTATAAATGATATATCTGTCTCTTCATCTGCCTCTCGACAAGAGCGATTCATCTGGAGGCAGTGTCTGGCTATACCTCAAATGATTTCTTAGCCGCATTCAGACGCTTCATCTCTCGACGAGGTGCCTGTTCAAGGCTATATAGTGACAATGGGACCACGTTCAAAGGAGCTGACCGGGAGCTGCGATCCCTTCTTCGAGGCGCTAGAAGGATAGTCACCAAAGTGGCCGAAGACCTGGCTAACCATGAGACGACTTGGTCTTTTATTCCGCCGAATGCACCTCATTTTGGTGGCATTTGGGAAGCTGGTGTAAAATCGGTGAAACACCATCTAAGACGGTCGATAAATGCAGATTGTTCTCTGACCTTTGAGAAAATGAGTGCCGTTCTGTGTCAAATCGAAGCTTGCCTCAACTCAAGACCGCTTTACCCTAATCCAACCGACCCAACTTCGATGAATGCCATCACGCCAGGTCATTTTCTAACTGCTTGTCCTATGACAGCTGTCCTAGAGCCCTCGCTAACTGATGTCGATGATCAAGCGCTGACACGTTGGGCTTTGCTTTCCAAAATGCGAGATAACTTTTGGAAGAGATGGTCTCGCGAATATCTCCATCATCTTCAACAATGCTCGAAATGGTTAGTGGAGACTAATCAGGTCAAGGTGCGAGCCATCGTCCTTCTAAAAGCAGAAAAAGTGCCACCAGCCAAATGGAGTTTGGCACGCATCGAAGAACTACATCCTGGACACGTCGGTTTGGTCCGTGTGGTAACAATTCGGACACCAAAAGGTATCTATAAAAGGGGCCTGAATCAACTGGCCTTACTGCCAGTTCAGAAAACGAACTCAATTTGACCGTATGTATCATCGAATCTCGAACAGGAATAACAACTATGTAAAAGTTTCTTTAAATTCTTTTTTTTCTATTTCTTATGTCAAGCGTGACATCCCCCGCACGATGTTCAGATTGCACATTATAATTTAACAGTTACTTGCTAATGGCGAACGAGTGTGCACGTGTTTCTCCTCGTAAACCACACTTAAAGTCGCCATTAATTTACCTACCATTTTTCTAACATTAAGCCATCAATGTAAGTAACAGCGATTTTATCCCAGTGCAATATAGTTATTATATTTTAGTAAAGTGATGTGTTATCATTCTACTGCCTTTGAATCCTATACCTCTGACCTTCTCACCACGTGTTCTCCAGCACCTATAATGATTCTTATCCTTGTTTTATAATTAATAAATCTTAAATTTATAAACAAGACGTTTAATATCGTTAAGATGTCATATAAAAACGTTTCAAAGGCATCTAACGTTCTCCGGACATCTTTCGTACTTTTATCACCTTATAGGTAGGTATAATTTCAAATTTAATATTGAATCTTTTAAACCTTATTATATTATAATAAATTACTTATATTATGATATTTGTAATAATCACAAAGTAAACAAAAGAAAAATATATATTTGAATCGTGCGCCATTTCATTTTCCCTCTCTTTCCATCTTTGCGGTTTCTTTTCTGTTTTTGTGACAAGGAAAAAGTGATTACGTGCTTGCAGTTTGAAAATCGGAGATATATAATATTCTTTAGCAAAATTGTAAGTTATTCTTTCATTAATTAAAGTATTTACTTTAAGTGATTTATTATATAATTTCTACAATAAAAAATGCATACATTTCCCCCATTTTTCCTGTTTTCAATTCTACGAATTTTTAGGTTATTTTGTTGCATGTAGAAAACAAGTTTTTTTCCATTGTGCGATTCACTTTCTATTATTTAAAATGTCTTTAATTATTTTTCTTTATATTTCCAGTCTTTGTATTGTCTACATTTTTTATTTAGTATAATGACAAAACAAAAATAGTGTTATTTTAGGGTGAGGTTTCTTCAAGAAATGACAATCCCATTATACCAATTAAAAAATCTTCTGTCAGGAACCCTTTAAGATTTATTATGTTTATATATGCAAATTATAATAGTTATTTATTAGGAAAGCATTATTTTATTTATTTAAAATATTTTAATAAATATTTAGATCATTATTTTAGTACGTTTCGTGAAGTCGCACGAAAGTCTCATTTCACTCTCACGCGTGCATCAACTATCATCCGTGCGAGCGATATGCGTCACATATGATGACACATATGTCTGCATCAGTGACTTCACGCGTGCGGAATAAATCCGTACGCGTGCGAGTAATATGCGTAGCATATGAGACTATAATTGTTATCTGGGATGTGTCGAAAGTGAGTAAAATGTGGAGAACATGTTGGAGAGTGGCTTGAGTGGCTTTCGTTCTGATTTTGAATGTCAAACTCGATACCTCCGAAGAATTAAGGGCCCTGGAAATCGAATGCAAAACCCCGTTTGGGATTCAGGGCAAACGGTGAAGCCATTTTGTCTATTTTTTTACACATACTCTAAAGAATATAGAGACTGTCGGTAAAGTTTTAGTTTTTCGAAAAAAATTATATTTTTCATGCAAAAATTAAAAGATACAAATTGTCGTCGATAGCATCCTTGTGGTAGTGTGTTCTACTCCTTGTCTGATCCTGCTTCGCTATGTATAGAAAAAATTGGACAAAATGGCTTCACCGTTTGCCCTGAATCCCAAACGGGGTTTTACACTCGATTTCCCGGGGCCTTAAGGCGCTTTGTCAGGCTTGAATTTATGCGCCTGGAAACGCGCAATCCGCCGCCGAGAAAATATCCACGATGAACCGAAAACAGACGCTCCCAATTTAAAGAGCATAGCAGGGTACTTCCTATTGTTAGAGCGTTACATGATTCGAGACGGCTGAACGAAATTGGCAATTATTAAAATATTAAGAAATTGAATTTCAATATGCTGCATTAGATTCCTTACATAATGAAGAGACGATTAATAAAAAAAGATTAAAAAATCGGTCAACCCGTTCAACTTCTGTTGGGAGTTTTGGTAATTTTGCATTTTATTTCAGATTACCTTCAATATTGAGAATATTAACCCATTTTCCTAATCCTTTTTTTCCATTTTTTTTTTAATGAATGTCGAAGTATAAAAAAAATATAAATAATTTACAGGATATCGAATCTAATTGCCGTAAACAAATTATATTAACCAAATGTCAAGATACTGGAAATTTTGCTTGCAAAGTATATTTTTAAGTTGAAATTGCTTGATTTTATCAACAGGATCATGTTTCATCATGAAAATTTTTTGAATGGTATATTTTGTTTATTTTATAAGCCAATTTCTTAAACAAATGCACAGTTCGGTCATTTATAGGCAAAAAGTAATATTTTTTTTCTAATCAGCTACAAATTACATAAGTGGTGATTTTTAGTGACGAAGACTTGTCAATCGATACTATTTGTTCATGTCATACACAAATTTAATAAACAAATGCATAATTTGACCATTTATAATTAGAAAGTGATCGTTTTTTATTATTGCCTTCAAATGATATCACTGGAAATGTTTTGTGATGTTCCAGAAGAATTAGCTTCCAAGTTGTACTTGTCAATCATTTCAATAATTTCAGGATCCATTTCAAATTCATGCATGCTCCACTTTAAAGACACTTTGAAGACGATTATAAAGAAAAACGATCACTTTCTACCTATACATGCTCAAACTATGTATTTGTTTCTTAAATTTGTTTGTGAAATAAACAAGTAATGCGGATTGACAATTCGTCAGCACTTAACATCACCACTTTTTTAATTTGAAGGCGATTAGAAACAAAAAGTATTACTCTCTGTCTATAAATGGCGATTTTAGTCGTCTCGTCATTATGTAAGGAATCTAATGCAGCATATTGAAATTGAATTTCTTAATATTTTAATAATTATCAATTTTGTTCAACCGTCTTGAATCATGTAACGTTCTAACAATATGAAGGTCGGAAGAGTTACGAGCGACCACCCGGGGCTCAAGAATCGTCGAAAAATTTCAAGCTCCAGTACCCAGCTGTGCTCTTGAAATTGGGAGCGCCTGTTTTCAGTTCATCGTGGATACTTTCCCGGTGGCGGATTGCGCTTTGCCAGGCGTATAAATGAAGCATATTTTCGATTAATTAAAAAATAGTAAAAACAAGACCATTTTTTAAAAGACGAAGGCTTTATTTTTATGTATTATGCCATTGAGATTATGTGGTTCAAATATTACATCGAACAATTGATCCGTGTAGGAGGAAACATGTCATTTGTAATACATGGGCTAAAATGCAAGCCTGACGCAGCGCCTTAAAGTCACAGGCATCACTTATTAATCAGTGCTTATTCTCAACATTTTCAACCAAAAACCTGCTCAAGATATCGTAATTCGTTAATAAAGAAACAAGACTTGCAAGGTTTGTGACACGCAATTATATTGTTTTCTACATTTCCCACGATTAAAATTGTTTTAATTCAGTGCGGTGACGCCGTTTCGTTAACCTTTCATGCTCAAAGTAATCTGTTGTCAAAGTTGTTATGCATATGCAATCATGTCTCCGAGATAATCAAGCTAAAATTCCCGAGATAATCCGATTTAAACTCTGGGATAGTGAAGCTATCCGTCAAATTTTGACACTCCGCGGATGGTACGCTGCACCAACTAGGGGGCTGACCCATAGTTGAACCTCAAATATAATTAGTCTGACACTCCAGATGTTATATGTTATATGTCTCTAAGCATATTAGTCGTCTAAAAATTTATTCATTTTGTTTCTATGTACTGTGAGATACTTCTATGCACTTTAAAATTAATAAATTTCGTCTTATTTATGTTGGTACTTTTTACCCTACCGCTATGAACTTTTTACCCCACGTGTGGGGCAAGACGTACCATTATACAACGGTTGAAAAAATATATATAACATAATAGATGGAATGCATATGTGACGTGCGCCGAAGAAAGGGGGCTTACTCTAAAAAAATCGAAATCGAGGTTTTTATACCTTTCGATAGTTTTTGAGTTGCTCTTTTTAATGAAACCATCGACAAAAATTTCCGAGCATTATTATTGCGAATAATTGAGTTGTTAGACATGAGTAATCGGGCTTTCTCTCGAGAGCTCGAAATCCCGTGAAACACCTCCCACCACTCAACACTGCAATCTACGGGTCTCATCTATACACCGTCCGTGAGCCGCGCCGCTATATGGGTGAGAATGCATAGTAAGTGGAGAGGGAAGATTTCGTGAGTCTTCCCTCTCTCCTAAAAGTCGCGTCTGTCCGGTCGACTTCGACCGCTCGCCCTGAACAATATAACTTTTCAGAGTAAGCCCCCTTTCTTCGGCGCACGTCACATATAAAGGATGATTATAATTTGAAACTGTAATGTCTCACATATATTTTAAAGCAAAAACCAAGACCTAATTTCGTTTTGACACAGTGCTATGAAAAGTAAATTTTGGCGCTTTTAACCCTGCCCTCTCCTAATATCCATTTGTAAATAAGATAACTCTGGAGCATCCTGAAGGAATAGTATAACTGTGACTTAAGTGGTTTCCAAAATCAGTTCTAAGACCAAGTTCTGGTTTGAATTGCATAAAAGAAGGTATATATTACTTTGTGGAAAGCTACGGTTTGTTGAAAGATTTGATACCCAGGTACGATTTCCTGAAACCATTTTATCCAAAAAGAATACTCGAAATTACTTTTCGAAAAGAAAAATTACACAGTAAAAACAAAACCTTAAACTTTAATTGAACTTACTTTCAGGATGGCCTTAAATTCATTACGTAACTTAATTTATGATATTGAGGTGAACATAAAGTCAATCTTTCTTGGCAGATAGTTATTTAAGGTCGAAAACGAATGTAAAAGCCGCATGATTCATCAGCATTTTTCAGAGTAAGTATGAAGTGCCAGAAAGTTAGTTCGAAGTCATTTCTATCGACACTGTCCGTCGTGAGTTTACTGAATATCCACATTATACATCCGACTTTACGAACAAAACATGACGGACTTTTTTTCCGCAAATCGAGCTGACTTTAAGATTTCCGACTGATGCTGACTTACCGTGCTCGCGTTCTTCTTTTGATCACACCTTAAACTCCGTCGATATATATGCGGACTTTAAGTTTTACTTTTTACTGTGCCGCTATTTCAAAATCTTTAAAAATTGGATTCAATTTTTTAAGAATCCAGACCACTTACTATGACCCGATGGATTTCATACTTTCATACGATCTTTTAAGAATCTTTTTCAGATTCGCGAAGATTTTGAAAAATTGAAAGATTTTCGAGATAAGCAAATAATAAATCTGATTTTTTTTATTCTGAATCATATATTCATTTATTCTATAGTGACATTGAATGGAATGGTCTTTCAATGTCACAAGGGATAAAATGTTGTCCACCCCGGCACAAAAGTCTGTAGTACAAAATTCTAACCATTTTGGGTCCTGCGCAGAAAAAAAATCGATGAGGAGAATTTTTCATCACTTTTTGACCCTCCGTCCCTCCTTATGGACACTTGTGGACTTTTCACGACCATCACAGGGTCCCACTGGGACGAGACTGGGAGCAACTGCCATCTAAAAATGACATCGGCTTCCAGTAGAACTGCGGTAAATCACACTTATGGCCACGTCTTACGACCGTGAGATTGGTGGCATGATGAAATTACCACGACAGGCCGGCGATATCTTCGCGTGTCTTGAGGACACGAAGCGACCCAAGGATGACAGCTTTCTGCATCCATCTTGCAAGTACATTGGCATATTTTTAGCACGCGGGAATGGCTTTATGGTTACGAAACAGTAATAGTTTCGCACCTCCGAGAGCAACGATCACAAGTACAATTACTTTATCCGAATATTGTGGGTACAGTCGTTGCAACTCCCTTTTAAGGTATACTTATCCTTTAAGGATACTTATCCTCCCTTTCCTTCTGCTTGGCAGTGATATGTTGTAGTCGGCCGGAGCCGAAAATTCGATCAGGAATAAGGTTCGTTTCTCGAAGTCTTGAAGACCAATGTTAGGCCTTGAGTATGCAACGGAGACTGCTATCCGAAAATCGTAGTTCCAGAAAATTTGGCAATTCTCGTTTTGAACAATTGACTCTATCTCGCTTGGAGCGTTCGGCAGGGCAGGGTCGCGACCATTTTTGGAAATCTAATAAAAGTGGATGGAAATGGTCAGAAGTTTTAACTTCTTTTCTGATGATTCCTGACTTTTTTAGTATGGATAAGCTTAATCATAAAAGGTTGAAATCTAAAACAAAAATTTTCTTTCAATCGAAATTGATTCAAAGCCAAAATTCATGAAAATATTATTAGTTTTTCCTTTTTGAACACATGTCCATGGGACATGTTTACAATGGGACACACCCCGGGTCCCATTGTAAACGATCGTGGAATTTTTCCAAACCCCCATCCCCCCCCTTTCCACGTGGTGTATTAATTTTTTTTAATTTATTAAACTTTCAGGAAATATTACTTGCTGAAAACTTTGAAGGATGTGGCAGTGCGCGGTGCCGCCCTTGCTCAAAGATTCAACTCAAACATTACGAATCAAGACGGACTATACAAATGGCTACTCCAAACAATAGTTCATAGCATTAAGACGAAGAGGTACAATATTTCTATTATATATCAAATGCACTATATGAACTTATAGCTAGTAAAATAAAATGGTTAAATTTTACTGTACTTTTAGAGCAGCATTTTTATTGTAATGTGGATGAAAATACGGCATACCAAAAATTGCTTAAGCATTTCAAAGAAGCCTCCCCAAATAAGAAAGACGATGATTTGAGAAAAGAAGCCACCTTATTATGGTTTTTGATCAAATCTGAGGAAAATTTCGAAGAATTATTAAAGAGAAAAGATTCTGAATTAGCAAATTTAAAGCTAAAAAACAGAGAAGATTTTAAAATTACTGGAATGTTGTAAGTATGCTAAATTTTTTAAACGATTTGGATACAAATAACCTAAATAAATACATTTTATAAAATCAGAATTAAAATAAATTTTTTTATTTTCTGCTTGTTAGATATCAACGAAAATTACTTATACAAAAATTGCGCATATAACTGAAAAATATCAGTTAGTTTCAACGGGAAGCACACCTATCTCTGTAAATTATACGTCACAAATCGATCTTTCTACAAAAAGCGTGGATTTACCTGATAAGTCTAATGTGAATTCACACCTAACATTAAATGCTAAGCCATTCTATGCTCCAGTGCAAAATGCATTAAAAGAGAAGATTCGTATTCCAGATCAGGAAATAGCACTTTTGAAGACTGAAAAACTGAAACTTCAGAATTCTAGAAAACAATTACAATCAAAACAAAGGAATACGGAAAGAAATAAAGAATATAGAATTAATGAAAGAAGGGCATTGGAAGAAATTTGTTCTGAAAATCCAATTTACGGTAAGGAACTGAAATTGAGAAAAAAGAACATTCCAGAATCAAGGAAGAACAGCCAGAATTGCTGAAGTTTATCGTTGATATAGCTATTCATGGAGGACCAGCGGATTAAAGAAGACGCACAGAAATCATCAGATCTGTGAAAACTTTAGATTGTTTGACTCGCATTCTTAATTGAGATTTTGGATTCAATATTATTTGAAGTGGTACTACTTGAAGATTAATTCCACGAAGGGCTGATTCACTTAAGGGGAAAAGGCATATTAAAACTGTGCCAGTTAATCATGCCAAAACACAAACTGATTCTTATAAGAGCCACGTTCACTCTAGATTTGCAACCACAAAGGTTCATAATTTAGAAGAAATACCATTAATGCTCAATCCTTCTGCATTTGCTTTCATTAGCCAAGATGACAAGGCTCGTCTGGAAATTAGAACTACAGCAGCTTCCTGTGCATATGAATTATCATATTACACTGCCTGATGAGGAAGGATAAGGTAATCGATAGGTTGCTAGATATTCTGGAATACGTATGTGGCTATTTGCACATGTAGAAAAACTATTCACAGTTAATAAATTTGACATTATTGCCAAGAAAAACGGTTTTTCGAGAAAAACGCATCTGAATTTGGCGAGCGCCATGAGCGCGCGCGTTATACTTTTTCTTCGAACAAGAAATATACTCATTTCCGGTTGCTTTCGAGGCATGAGTATAATTATGCCAATAGATTCAGTATAGACTCTAGTATCCCGCAATCATACCCGAAAATACTAATTTTGACCTTAACTTAGAAAAAAGTGAATAATTCGTAAACTAGAACCGGCCATAAGGATCTTTTTCATGGGAACGCCCACATATCCATAAAACAAGATTATATTGGAACAAGAAACCAAATAGTGTAACTTTAAAAAAGGTATTCTATACTTAAGTTGCAACTATACTTTTAGAAATGTGACTAGAATGCGTTTTTCTTCGCTTACAAATATTCCTCTTGACAACTATGGTATACAATTATAAAGCTTATCGAAATTTTCAGCATTATTTTTAGTGTTACGAGGGGAAGGTTTACAATTTATCACGTATTTTTCAAGGGGGGTCTAAAAAATATCACGGCCTATCATGATGGGAGGAGGGGGTCAAAAATGGCCAAAAAATGTATCACGTATTTTGTGAATGACTGCTAACCCCCTTCCATCTCCCCCAATCATTGCGCAAGATTATGTACGGCCGGCCGTACGAAGGTTCTCAGTCTTATTTGTTGTCTTCATAAAGGGTTTTTTGCATTCAAAACAGTCACTTTGTTTATAGATGAGAAATTTCCAATATTTTACCAAGATTGCCTAAAATCAGTAGAGCTATTTCCTTATTAGTTTGTTTTCTTCCTGAAGTGATTCTTTGACACACGATCACTTTGTTGACAGATGGACGATTTCCAACATTGTAGGATCAACAAGGAATGTTTCAGGGAATTTTAAATTTTTGGTTGATTGAAAATGTAAATTTGACCTTTGATGGTCTATATATCAGTAGAGCTTTTTCCTAACATATTTTTTTCTCTATCAAAGGTTTCATTAGATTCCGTTATTCCAAGTAGCTACTTTGTTCACAAATAGGAGATTCTTGAGCTCCTAGGATCAGCAAGGAATGTTACGGAAAATGTTGAATATTTGGTTGACTGAAAATGTGACTTTCTCTTATGGTGACTAAAAATCAGTAGAGCTTTTCGCTTAATTATATTTT
>CAKNWT010328255.1:2034-15846 GCA_932066315.1 Andricus coriarius | reverse complement strand
TGGACCTGCCAGTCCATCAGCAAGAAATTTTATTGCAAATAGTACTGCAGAAGGCAGTCGAAACACTATAAATCACATTTTTTTCAAAATTTAACGACCACATAGACCGAAAAACTGTAATCATTTCGAAATCCTCTGGCATAATTGACATACATATAACGGAGAAAGGATAATAATAATTCTAAGAGTCATCAGGTTCTAAAATAGGAATCACATTTGAAAAATAAAAGGGATCCTAATATAGTTTAATAATGTACTATGAAAAAGCTTTTAATATTTGTTGAACACACTTATGTATCAATCTATTCTTAGCTATTTTGATTATAAATAGAAATAATGTAAGTAGAGCAATAAATAATTAGACCAGATATTTCAAATAGATCTTGAATGAGCAGGTGTTTTGATTAGTGTACCTAAAATAGTTACTTGACCTGAAAAATTAGATGCTTGATGAGGTCAAGGTCACCCAGTTTCTAGCGCAATAATGACGTCAAATTTCACAGGGTGGCCACTTTTATCGCAAAAAAATGCCCGATTTTTTCCCGTTTCGCAAACATTATTCCCGGACATTGAAATTAAAAAGTTCAAACTTTTGACCTGAAGTTTTTTCATTTGAAGTAATTAAAACTAAACTGCAAATTAAAGCAGCAAAAATTAAACTCTTCTGAATTTTCGACTCTCCAAATTGAAGCTTAAAAAAATGTGAATTCAAAAACTTTTAATTCAATCGTTTAATAATGAACCAGTTACGTAATGGAAACCGTTTAGTCTCAATAGGCTTAATTCTGAGGGCTTAAAATACGTTATCCCACAATTAAACATTCATAATGATAACGTATCAATTTCAAAAACTTTAATCATACAAAATAAATGTCGCCACTTTTATCGTCAGAAAAAAATTCCCGATATATATCCTAAGATTTAAAATCAAAATGTATTGCATTTTTAACAAAATAATTGAATTTTGAAACCGAAGATGAATTTTTAACCAAAGAGTTGAGTTTTTAAATTACAAAGTTGAATGGTTTATGTAATAATCCAATGTTTAATAAAATAATTGAATTGCGAACAAAATCGTTGAATTTTCAACCAAACGGTCAAATTTTCAAACAAAAAAGAGTCAACTTCATCAAAAAATCGTTGCATTTACAAACAGTTTTATTCTCAACAAAATAGTTGAACTTTCAACTAAATGGTCAAATTTTCAAACAAAAAAGACTTAGAAGCCTTAGAAGAGAGTTGAATTATTAACTTGAAAAGGTGGAAACTCAAAAAATAGGATAATTTTCATCCACTAAAGATGAATTTTCAACCAAATAGTTGAATTTTCAACCAAATAGTTGAATTTTCAAAAAATATAATTGATTTTCAAACAAACTGTTGCATTTACAACAAAATTTTTGAACTTTTAATCAAAATAAAATTATTTTTAGCAAAACTATTTAATTCTTGAAAGTTAGTTGAACTTTTAACAAAAAAGTTCATTTTCAACCAAGAAAGGTGAAGTTTGAACGAAAAAGGAGGACTTTTCTGCCATAAAAGATGAATTTTCAATGCAAAAGCACGAATTTTCTTTCGAAAAAGAGGAATGTTTAACAAAATAGTTAAATTTTCTCCAAAAAAGATAATTTTTCAACAAAGTAACTGAATTTTTAACTAAATATATTAATTTCCAGGCTACAAAAATAAATTTTTAAACAGATAATTGAATTTTGAAACAGAAAAGATTGAAATCCAACCATTGCATTTTCAACCAATAATTTAATTTTCAAACCAAAAAGACGAATTTTTTAGGATACAGTTGAATTATCAACCTGAAAAGGTTAATGTTTAATTAAAAATATCATTTTGATCGCAAAAAGATGAATTTTTAATCAAATAGTTTAATGTTTAACAACAAAAATTCTCAACCAAACAATTGTATTTACAAATGAATAGTTGAACCTTCAATAGGAAGATACGCATTTTCAACAAGCAATGGACAATTTTTTAACCTAATAGTTGAAATTTCATCCCAAAAGGATGATTTGAAATCCTTTTCTAACATAAAAGATGACTTTTTTATCCAAACAGGCTAATTTTCGATAAAAATATTTGAATTTTTAATGAAAAAGGATGAATTTAACAGAATAGTTGAATTTTAAACAGAAGAGTTACATTTTCCACAAAATAGTTGAATTTCTAACCAAGAAGAATTAACTTTTTAACCAAAAATAGTTGGATTATCTTATTGGCTTCTATTAACTCAGTTCGAATTTAAACGAAAAGAAACTAGAAAAAGGAGTATTTTCTTAAAAACAAGGAAGAAAAAGGAATTATTTGATACAGGAGTAGAAAGGGGAATAGGGAAAAAAGTGTGAAGTCTGTAACTGAAATTTAATATATTTACTTTTTTACTGGATAAATATTTTCCCATTAAGGACGTTATATCATCTGCTGCTGTTGAAATTAAATCTACTAATTATTTCATGAACTTTAAAGTTTGTTATTGAAAATGAAACCAAATTCCTGATTTACGTAAAAATCCCCGGCCATTTCCCTATTTTCTGGTCCAGTGGCCACCCTGTTTCAACGTGTATGGTTTTTTCCAAGATATTTTCAAAACTGTTTTTGAGATTCGATATTTGTAATCAATATTATTAGAATATTCCCTGAGATCTTTCTAATCGACATTTCGCGTCAGTTATTTTTGGAAATAAAAACTGAAATGTCCCCAAAAGATATAAGCCATTGTACAAACGAGTACCCTAAGTACCAAATGGGACCTCATTTATCACGAAAGCACCAGACGAGTTAATTCGCAAATGGTATGAGCTTTACGTGGAAAATTGATATAAATAAAACCAGGAAGCCTTCCTGAACAATTACATTTTCTTTTTTAAAAAACAATTTGTGAAATGATAGTTTTAAAATGAATTTCGGATTGCGAAACTATATGTTGCTTTTTTTTAGAACTGAAAGCTCATGTTTGCAAAATAACAAAAAGCAATGAATAAAATTAAAGAAATTGAATAGATAGGAAAAGTGCAGTGTTAACAAACAAGAAAGAGAAAAAGATTTGTCTCTGTCTAATTGTCAAACAAGTATCAAAAGTTTGCCAAATCGCTCAGTCAACTTGAGCTAAATTCCCTATGCTGACTCATTGTTGTAACGATACATTGTATTGCTCATGACGAACTTAAGACTCTTGACCTAATGTCCTAATGTTTGTTCTTGACCTACAGTCTTAAATACCTATGTTTATTTTCTCCTATACAAGCGTCTGTTTAAAAAAATCAGAGGGAAATTATTTTTTTAGCTCTTTCCTCAGAAATACGAGAGGAAAGTAAAGAAGTAATGTTGAACACTAAATTTTCGGAATGAACAATATTATATAGATTAGTAAGACAATTATTAATTATTATTATTAAAGAGATGAAAATTTCCATCTAAAATGGTATTTTTTAATTTTGAGTTAGTAAATGCACATTCAATGGAAATCCATTTATTATTAGCAAAGAAGAGGTTGCATTTCAAAAAGGTTTCTCAAAAGCATCACACTCACCGTTTCAGCACTCGCACGGCAGCTAAAATAATAAGCTTAGTAAGCGATGCAGAAGTAAAGAAAGAATAGCTTGAAGAAAGAGGTAAGTGCCCAGATAAAGATTTAAGACTGACTTTTCAAAAAAACATATTTCAACCAGCTGTTCCAAGGAAGTATTTTTTTATTTTAGATGCGAAAACATATCAATTTTTGATTTAATTGAACTCTAACAAATATTCATTTAAGGAATATTTTTTCTTTTTCAATCATACCAATATTTTATTTTTTCGCGATTTAGCGAAAAATTTATTATCTGTTTAAACAAGTACAAATCGAGCCATTTCAAAAAATCAGTCCAGAAATAAAAATAAGAGAATACAAAGAGCGCAATAGGCACCAGTCTAAAAAAAAATGCGAGAAAAACGAAGCACGAGCCATGTGAGGAGCTACACACATTTTTTGCCACTCTCAACACAATCTAATCAGACTTACTTCTCCCTAGGCTCATCCACGGCTGTAAAACATAATCTCAGTTACTTTATGCCGTTTAAAAACATATTTTGCAACTTTTTTATATGTTCAGTGCAAAAAAAATCTTCAGAAATCCTCTAAAAATTATCGTAATCTTTAACAGAATCTTGGAAATAAAAACAACTTTATTTTATATTTCTTTTTTTCATTCTAGTTTCCCCAAAATAAAAACAGGACAAAGTTAATAACAAATATAGCACTTTTCATTAAGAGCTTCTAATAATAAACATAATTACTTTTAAAATACTGAGTTATTAATTTGTAGTATTCTTCTTAAAAATCTTTTATGAAAATCAAAAACTTTTAGAGAAATTTGAAGCATTTAATTTTCATTATACATTGACTAAATTTCCATAGCTTGGAACAATATTTATCAGATTAAGTGTTCAATTGTTAACCAATTGTATTTTTCTCATTATATTCAATAAGTGCTTTTAAAATCTAAAAATAAAACTTTAAAAACATTTTTATGAATAAAAAATATTCAAAAGAGAAATCTGCATGCAATTTGAACAAAAATAATTCATTAGTTGTTTATTTAACATCATTAATTTGAGAGTTTGTATTTGCCTTTTGTTTCAGAAGAAAAGCATAATTTTTATTCCATTTTCATCACTGATACATCATTTTGTTCTTTGAAAAATTCTCTACAATTATTTGGATTGTTCTTATTACAACACAGTTAAATTCGCATATTATTTAATTGCCTAATTGATTTATGAAATTAATTACGAACAGTCTAACCTTACGGGAAATTCCCTAATACTCGTCAGTGAAAATTAACTAATATCTAGCTATCTACAAGATAGCTTATTCCTAGCTTCTTTTAAATAAAATGTATCCATATAGAATTGCAGATATTAAAAAAAAGTCATAAATGATGAAAATTGAATCAAAATCACGATTTTTTCTAAATCATAAGAAAGTCTGAAATGACTACTGTTAAATAAACAATTGCAGATTCAAGTTTGTTTTCTACATTTTTCTTAAGTTAGATTTGTCTTGTAAAATTTATTATATTTAATAAGAGTCTATTTACCTCGATTTTATAAAATACTCTAAATATTTGATTTAAAATAACAAGTAAAAATTCTTAAATGTGTTGCAAAAACTTTGATTATGAAGTTTTAAACTGTATCATTTATCACATGACAAAAAATACCTAATATTCACGCTGATCCACATTTTTCGAAATAAGAATAAATATTCGAAATATAACTCATTTATAAATTGAAGGGGTTGACATTTTTGTAATTCCTCTCAAACTTATCACTTTCACAGTTCTCTCATTCATTTGAGGAAGGATAACGGATACAGTCATTGACGCTTTCCACATAATAATTAATAATAATATTACAATAATTTCATAATATTGTAAAATACTTTTAAAAATATTGTCTAAGAGAAATTACTTTGAACATTTTTTATTATTGACAGATAATTTATTAGCTCACAATTTAAAATTAATTATCGTCACAAGACGTCAAACCGCCCCCATATTTCGAGCACCGAACGAAAATTGCCAGGTACAAAAATTTGATACGCATTTGTTTCAAAGAAAATTATTTCATCCAAAGTAAATTCCTTGTGAAAAAGTTTGTCCCTCAAGATATTTAAGACAACGGTTTGTAAAAATATCTAAAAAATCGAAGTATGATACGTTTTTTTTTTGATAAAAGTCCTCATTAGTCTCAATGACTGTCTGTTACCCAACCGAGGCGAAATTTTGAATAATAATCCACCAGCAGTCCAAGATACATTACTATGCATAATAATACAATGCACACACGTTGTGCATCTTCTAAATAAATAAAAATATAAATTAAGAAACAAAACGAAAATAATAAAGCATGCTTTTATCTTTTTCACAGTCCCGAATATCATTGAAATAACATATTAACTCTAATCAGCAATCACCTCGGGGAGGGGGGGGGAGGCAAAAGAAAGAAAATAAATTGAACTTACGACTGAAGTTGAGGTTGATCGAGGCTGCAACCTCGCCCATCTTGTTCTTGGCCTTGACCTTGTACAGGCCAGCATCTGTTTCGATGACATCATCGAGTTCGAGCACCACTAGGAACTTGTTTGTCTCGACACTCTGGATCTTGAAATTGGTCCTGGCATCTTCACTCAGCTGGGTATCCCCCCGAAACCAGGATATGTCTGGTTTCGGCGAGCTGACCAGCTGGCACTCGAAAATGAGCCGATTGCCTTCGTCTTCCTGTCGAAGCTGCGGCTTCTGGGTGAAGCTGGGTGCGAAGTCATCGGCAACCCCCATGTCGTCGGGGTGCCTTCGCTCCTCTTCTCACTTCCTCGGGGTTTTTAACCCCTTTTCTACCCGAATGGTTCAAGATTTTCGGCCTTCTAGACCACCAGAAAAAATAAGTCCTCCCGTTTCTTCCCTCAGGTTCAAAGGATATTCTTGTCCGTTATCATTTAATTCCCTCGCCCCTGCCACTGTAGGCGATTCTTTCAGTCCAGTGAATCCTGAGAGCTTCTGTTGGTTCTGCAAAAGAAAACAAGGTCACTGTTAGTTAGACACTAAATCGGGAATACCAATTTTAGATTCAAGCAATATCTTTACAACAAACTACAATACTTCCGTTCAAAAATACCAGCTACCCTTTAGCACACTCATTTGCATATTTAAAACTCAATTTCTCTCTTAGGAAAGAACAACGAATGTCCTTTAAATCTCGAAAGAAGCATCGGATTTCATAGGAACTTAAATTCAAGAATATTTCGAATTTTCGAAGACACTCAAGGCTTTTAAGTGACGTAACATCTCTATTATTAATGCGGTTCTTGGCTCGAAAATAGGTGAGTCGGTTATCTTGGTAATCGGTTATTATGCTTGGCATGTATAACTCTGCAAACGGATACAAGTGGATCATACATAATAAAACAAACTGTCAACTTTAGTTTCTTAAAACTTTAGCTTTTGTTTTCGACTCTCGAACCACCACTTGGTCCAAGCCTGGTCCAAACAAGCGAAAAGCATTTCCTCTTCAATCCTCAACCTATGAATTTTAAAGCCCAGCAACTGGTAAATCTGCTTTTACCTAGGAAGATATTATTATCTTCTGAACGACTTCGAGATGTTAATGAAGATTTATACCTCCAATATACCTCCAAGCATTTCTCTCTGACACTCAATATTTCACGTGTGAACAGCTGCCTCCTAACGTCACGAGAATCAGTTACATATGTAACAAATAACAGAACTTCAAAGCATTCAGCTGCTTTATCTGTCTGATTGTTGTCAGAGAGTAGAGTAAAATTTTGCGAAACTGATGAACATTCATTTTTCGACAATCATCTCAAATTCACTTTGGTAATCCGAAAATCTTGAAAAGCTTCTTAAAAGCATCATCCAATCAACACAGAAATAAGGCACATTATGAAAGAAGTGGTGTCAAAAATCTTGAGCAATTGTTGAGAACACGTGCATTAAAATGAAATTTAATCCTCCAAGATTCTGAAGTTCCCAAAGTCGTAGGTGGATAAATGGATTCTGTTTCAACGCTTTCGAAATTCGAGGCGTTTGTATTAGCTTTCGGTTTATTTTGAAATTGAGAGTTTGGGCGCAGTAACAACCTGCTTGTATTGTCAGAGGTCACTTGTTTTTCATTTGTTTTGCACATATCTTCATGAATAACAGATGAAAAACAAGTAAATTCTAAAAATGGATCCATCTGAAAAATGGTTGCCTATTCTAATGCCGTGACACTGGGCTAAGCGGTATACGTCGGGTAAAGCGGGACACCCGATTTTCATTTAAAGATAGCAATAGCAAGTCACGATATGCAAAAGATTTCATGTGACCCACTTTCCCCTACATGGTCTCTCTCAATTTCTCAATCAGAAAATTGAATGTTTGTCCCGTTTCGTCCCGTTTCACGATACCGCTAGCTAAAAAACACTATTAAAATGAATTATCAATCTCACAAGTTAATAGAAAACTGATTAATGTTTAATCTTTTTAGAGTCAACCTCGTTTGTTTAAGAAACTAAGTTAACTACTCCGCGAAGACAAAAAAAAGCTTTTAGTAGTGAAGATTATCCTGAAAAGTGTTAAGTTGGATTGCCTGTGAGCAGCAATCGACCACCCCGAAATTGTCTTATGTTAGGAAATCGGTCAATGACACTGACGCGAATGCACTCTCGTTTTCTCTACGTCGAGTAATCAGGGATATCCGGCAGTAGGTAACTAAGATCTTCAGACAAGGTCCAACAGATGAGTGGAGTGGCTGATGGACCGGCAAAGACGACGGACGAACGAAGGGACATCCGTCGGTGTTACAACGTCACGGTAAGACTTGGCAAGTAGCCTTTAACATTCTCAAGATTACTACACTTCGTAATTGCTGTTCGCATTCCTTAATGGCTCTTTTCTACCTCCCTATAATCTCTTTTCTTCCCTATTTTATCTTTTAATTCTTTTTCTTAATTTGTCTTTCTTAATCCCAAATCAGTCGAGGATTTACCTCAAATAATAGAGTCTAAGCTGTTAATCTAGTTACTAGTACCATAAAATTGAATAAATCCATGTCTCTTGGAGTAAAGCACTGCCACTTACTTCATGTACTTTTATGTTTACGATAATAATTTTCTGAGTTAGGATGCTCATTACCAAGGACTACTCTTTTCATTTTTGCAAGAGAAAGATGTTTTATCTAAAAGATGCAAGCTAAATAACGAATTGGAAGAAGATGGACAGTTCGGGTAAAGAGAGACCTTCTTAAATTGAATGGATATTTAATTTTAATCACTTTGCATAATTTTTTATTTGCATTTTTTTAAACTATAAACATTAGATCAAACTAGCCTGAGAACATGTTATTTCATTAACTGATCAGAAATTTCCAGCAGTTTACGATGCCAAATAAGCACTAGTAATCTTATCGAAATTCATTGAAACTAATCTACTAACCATAAAGACTTCCGAATTCCAAAGTTTATGGCCTTTCTGTATGACAATAAATTTCAATGAAATACGAAAAATGTAAAGCTCGGTTGTAAATTGTAAAACTTCCGAAAAAATGTAAATTATACAGTGATAATATTCAATTTTAAAATAGCAAAACCCACTTGTATTTGGTACAGTGAAAAATGTTGAACCCTCTGAATTAGAAAAGACTAAGGAAAAGGGTAAAAGAATAGAGAACTATAAATAACTTTAGATTCAAGAAATAACTTTAGATTCAAGAAATTAATTTCAGAATTATGAAATTTAAAATTGCTCTTTAATTTCCATCATTGAAATGTAACTACGAAATTCCTAGAGACGAAAAGACATTTTTTTTTCTTTTAAAACCCAAGTATATAACGATCTATTTTGGACAAAAGAAGGCCACGTCCAAATCCCCTTCCTTTCTTTATTTTTATCTTTTTTATATTCTAAGCAAAAAATATTTACCAAAAATCCACCCTGTTGACGGTTATCATTAAACACTCTATTCAGGCCAATAAATTTGTCAACGTGTCAAAACCCATGAGAAACCTAGAATGTTCATTTCATTTTAAATTTAGATATCTATATATCTTGAACTAGTATGAACAGCTTGTTAACGGTTGAATAGAAGCCCAGAAAGACAGCGGTCTGACTCTAAATGTCGAAACTACTTCACAGCACATAAATCTTGCCATGTGTATCATTCACGTCAAAAACTTTAGAAAGCCGAGATTCTTTTCGTCTATAAACAATATGTTTGATTATACCTGTATCTTCTTATTATTTTTGCAGAAGGAAACTGAGTGGAAAAAGAGTGACATGAACTAAAATAGTTTTAAAAATTTGAGATTGAACAATAAAATTCCTGAATTTTTTTTAGCGACAATAAAGGACCTCTTCTATTCGAAGCAATTCGGTCAACCTAATAAAATTAATAGCTTGTGTAATGGACATCCAAGAAATACATTTCAAGCTTAACGACGTTAAATTGTTGACCCATAGCCAAGGCTGCTGCCCTTTCATGCCCTCAATGAATAATCGATAGTCAAAACAACCTATTTCAAACGATAATTCTTTTGAACAATCATTTTTAGTTCGTAGTTAAGAAACCACTTCTAAAGATCACAAGAAAATCTGTACAAGAAGCTCAGCATCAGAGAATGAAATATTAGATATTCTATTACTAATTATTTGTTTAGTTACCTAATTATTTTTTCTACAAAATTGTATCTGAATGCGCTACCTTTATTTTCGGGTAGAATATTTATGAATGGACCATTTTCCTTTGAAAATTACAATTCTATTTCGCACTTAAGTGTGACCTGAAGTCCCCAACTCCCCACGCAAAGTAGAATGAGTCAGTGTCACGTGCGACGAGAAAGATGTTGAATGGGCAATCCATAGTCTATAAATTGTGCAATTTTTTTTCAACTTTTTGCATTTATTTGACTGACACTGGTTTTTTTCAAAGGAAAAAATTATTTTTATGATCAGAAAATTGTTTTTGCACAAAGAACCTATACGTAATTGAATCAAAAAGTTTAATTACTTAAGATTCGGCTCAAAGAAAGATATACTCAGGTTTTTTTAAATTGAACCATGATTATTTTTATGGTAGGGTCTATACCCATTCCTCTTGCCAGGTCCGTACGTTTAGGCTCGGCCGTGTTATAAACATACATAAATGTAGGGACTGTTCGGATTTTTAGACTTGGCCTATTCTTATACCCATACATTTTTTACTTCAATAAATATAATAATTGTTTCCGAAAATTGAAATCTGTTAAAATTATTGTCTTGAATACTTCCAACTGATACAAGTTTGTCATCCTCTTTTTGTGACTAGCTCAAAGTTAGTAAAACAAGTGAAAAAGAATTAATTATTGAAGAAAATCGAATCGTCTTCCAAGAATTTTCCGCGATCCGTTTTATTCGAAAGAAGTAATTGACTTTGGCAAGAGCCTGAGTCTGGACGTCGAGTTAAACTCCTTTTGAGATTCTCAGCTGTCAGGATGTTTCGCATCAGCGGGTTCTTGACTACTCTACAACAGATGCGTAAGGTTCATTTGATCGAGTTTACGGAACACTGAAGTGTTGTACCACAATAGGATCAAAGACGGCATTCATTCGTATTTTAATCCAAAAATCTATATGTCAAAAATAAAGATCAAACTTCAAAACCTTTATCAACTTTTCATGCAAAGATACCATCATCCAGATCTTCCTAAAAATTTAGCAGATTTCAAATTTTATCATCCGCGTGAGTGTATTGACAAGTGAAAAAACTTTCTAAAGGTTAAATAACTCATGGTCATTTAACCTCTTGTTTCAAAGAAAGGTGAGTCACTTCAAGTTCAAAGGCAAAATCTGTCGGGAAACAAATAGATGATATGTCATTAAAGCAAGCTTAAAGTGTTCCAATATATCTCGGATGAATCATCGTCATCTGGTGTAACAACTACAATTCCTAGATCCACCCACCTAGTGAAGAAGCAACGATATCGCTAAACCAGAGTAAAATTATCGTACGCTCTACAATGTACTACTTGACCTAGAAGTTATAATTACTGAGTAGAGAGATGCATTTAGGCACACTCTTCTTTGAAACATCTTTACTTGCATGCCCCTCTATTTTTGTTCACTGACTCAAACTTGACGTTGTGAACACGTGAAAGTTTAGAGATTAGAAATGGATTCACTATCAACGCCAACTGAACTTGAAATATTTATCCAAACTCTTCAGAATTTCAGGGTTTTTCATTATTTTCAAACCAAATACCCTATAGTTAGATCTCCAGATTTATGCATTCGATGCGTTTTTCAGCGGACTTCAAATACAAAAATAAACCCCACAAAAGAAAATAAACAGTCATCTGTTCAACTTAGAAGCGTCCAAACAAGCAGAATTTTATCTACGATGCCTTCTGCGAAGTTCGAATTGGATTCGTGGGTTGTGCTAAAGAGACATTTACTTTGATAATTCGAGGTTTTGATTTTCGGGGAAAATTGCGATTCGCTCTCTGCGACATGAACGGAGCCAGTCAGTTTTAGGGAAACTTGTGGAACTCGCGGTATGCGGATATTTTTAAAACGGGCAGGTCGTTCAGGATCCGCAGAGAGGGAAGATCAGCCTCCCACGCATCAACGACAGATGGAACGAGGGAACGGAGAAACGACGAAACAAACTAACATGACGGACTCTGACGGAATGACCAACGGCTCCTCCTCACGTTACGTTCTCTAAAAATAAGCGGACACCGAGCCTAGATACCTAGATAGTGCTCTACGAATAGTTCGCCAGTCCTCCGCGCCGTCGATCGAACTCGTGGCGGTTGCTCAGCGATATCATTGCATCTTCAACGAAAAAGCAAACTTCAAAAACTAATACTAAAATAATTAGGAATTTTAATTATCAATTGCTTAACCAGAATTATTTCATACGTCTTCCAGTATTAATAAGATAATGGAATTTTAAATATAGATATCCAGGTGATCATATGCAGGTGGTGTCCTTGGTTAAAAACAATTTACAAGAAGGATTTTTTGGATGGCATCTCCTGAAGTGCTTGAATAAGAAATTGATCCACTAATCTGAAGTAATGATCTGAACCGTAGGAATAATTAGCAATATCTAAAATAATTTAGGCTTGTAAGCCATCTTATATTTTGGAGATTATCATCTTCATAAGTGATTCATTTATCGAAATATTGAAGATACGGTAGTCTTTGGGATTTTTTTTTATTGTGCGTAGTATATCTGATGAATAAGGATAGTAACAATGGTCAGTCTTTTGACAATCGCACTCCTTTGGGTGTCAATCTTTTCGAAGTGACAATTTGTTAGATGTATTCTTAGATAATTAAAATAACAGAGCATATTTATTTAGAAATCAATACATCTCCAAAAGTAAAATAATTCTCAATTCCAAATAATTACTGAGGGACTAAATCAGCAAACTAATTGTAACAAATGGATATCTTTCGAATATGATCAACATCTGATTTAAAAACTTTCGGATAACCATAATCTTTCGGACATTGTCTTATGCGATGGTAATATAAAGTCATTAACTGTGTTCCAACCTGTATAAGGAATGAGATATTACTTTAGTACCATATCATCTACTAGATGTCAATCTTTACGATGCTATCATGTTTTACATGTGAACTTTTTAAAGCCAGAATCGCATATGATATAAATATGAAACTACTATTCGCGTTTTAGAAAAATTATCTGGTTCATTGAAATTATCATGATATTTGGATCATCATATTTCAGAAGTAACAATCTTCAGGATATCACCCCCTCTCTGAAAAACAATTTTATGATGCCATAATCTTTTCGATCACCTACATTTTTTGATCATTTTATGTGACAGAAAGATCAAAGCACTCTGATTTAAGAAGTACCCACTTAAGCGAAATAACACTTGATCCAAAAATATTCTCTGCAAAAATTGAGTCACTATTTTTAGCAAGAATGGAATCCAGAGAAACTTAATAGATTTAAAAATATCGGCTTTCCTAAAACTAAATTAATCAGAATCAATATACTAACGTTTCCATAGGAATGAATTTTTTTAGTTTCTGAACATCAGAAACCTATACTTGAAATACATGAAACCTTTTCACCTAATAAAAAGTTCTAATCCAAATATAATATGTAGAATTCGGAAACTCAAAAAATAATTTCAACAGTATAGAGTGAATCCACCTACACAATTTAAATATATAAAGAATAATCACTGGGGAAAAATTCTGTTAAAAAAATAAGTGATTCCAAAAATATGAAAACCTCATCCAC
>CAKNWT010328251.1:0-10276 GCA_932066315.1 Andricus coriarius | reverse complement strand
TTGTAGCAAATTTTAGTCAAATCGGGTTCCTTTTTCAATTTTGGTCCGCCATATTGGATCCGCCATGTTCAATTTTTAAATTTTGACCTTGGATTTGTATCAGCGACCTGAAAACCCAACTTGTAGCAAATTTTAAACAAATCCGTTTCGATTTGCAACTTTAGTCTGCCATATTGCCTCCGCCATTTTGAATTTTATCTTAAAACGATTTTCACATCAGATTCGGATTGGGCATGCAAAAATCTATATAAAAACATGTATAGCACATAAAATGTAAAATCTAAGCGTTTTTAATATTCAATAAACGATTTTTTTTGCCAAAACTGCAATCTTCAACTCAGATTCTCAAGGTAAAAATTATTTTTTTTTTTACTTTCTCTATAATTTTTCTATATTTGGTAAGGTTTTTTCTTTAATTAACAAAAAAAATATCCCTCTAGGTCTTTCCGATCCAAAGTTCTACGATTTTGAGACAGAATTTCAAAAAAGGTCCACTGTGCGCCGCAAAGGATTAAGTTATTTAATAATTTTTCCTCTAACTGCCAATCACGAAAAATAAATTTGCTTATAACGTCATTAACAACTTGCTTATTATTATTCTCACACACTGAAGAATATGTATAGATGGTTTAAGCAAAGATTAAGGTGTTCTTTGATCAATCTAAAAGTATTTGAAAAAGTGGTACTAATGAAAAGATGAAAAGGCAACTTCGTTTTCAAAGAAAAAACTAACCAAATTTTTTATTAAAAATTCAAACAGGCTAAAAATCCATTTGCGCAAACAAACTTTTTTGTCCCACTGTGCGTGGGTGAGGACTGTACGATTGTAAATTGAACTAAATAGAGAGGGTTAAAATTCCGCAAGCTCTCCCATCGCGTGCGTGAAGCACGAAATGGCATAAAGCTCCGGCTTTCTTTAAATGTCAATTACCTTTCTACTGCTTCGTCCGAGCAGAAATATTTCTGGACTTATTTCTAAAATAGTTGAACAGCACGAATTTGTACTAATTATGCATACTTCCTGATAAATAATAAACAATTACACCCACACTAATATCAGACAGTTTAGAGACAAAAAATATTTTACAAAAGTGACCACAATAGGTTTTTCGTGAAGAATATTTTAAAACATTCTAAAAAATTTCAGACACCGAATTTATTTTGAATCAGGTAGTCAAATGAAAAAATTGTGAAGTAATTGATAAAATATAAAGTGTAAAAGGATTTTATATACAATATCAAACAAATGTTAAAAATAACGCAAGATAGAAAAAAGTGTCAAGAGACATTTTTATATAACTCTTTTAGCGAAACTATGTTATCTGTTTGACCGTGTTCGCATCTTGCGTGGTTCTGTCAAAGAACGTGAAGTTTTCTTTTTCAAATAATAAAAAAATTCTCTTTCTGCTATAGACTATTATTGAATGTGGTCATTGTTTACTTTGATGATTCCTCAAAAATTTTGAGTAAATCGTTTCAAACATTTTTGAAAATCTTTGTTCTGATGCAGAAGTGAAATGTCATTAAAGATATACCCAAAAAATGTCATACATTCTACAAAAAAATAGAAAATCTGTAAAAATCAGGTTTAAAAAATAGTTATTAAACTGCTGAAATAGCAATTACTGGTAAATAAAATATTTAGGATCTATTAATATTTAAAATGAATAAATCTCTTATCTATCTAAATTTCTTTAATTACAATACATGTCTTCTGATATTGCTTCGTTCTAAAAGATTGAAAAAAATTGGTATTTAATCAATTTTGATTACATATTCGTTTTTCAGAAAAATAAATTTTTTTTTTAAATTACAAAAGTGGGTATAAAGTGACTTTAATTTCGTAGAAAACCCGAAACTTGGAAAAAATTCAGTTGTTAAAAAAAATTTTGTTGTTTAGTGAACTAGAAAGAAAGTTTTGCAAAAATTTTGCATCTAGAAACAAATTAGGAGAACAAAACGGTGGGATTTTGAGAAAATTTACTTAAAAGATTTTAAGAAAAACAGCCGCAATGTTGTTAATTTTAAACATTTTAAAAACTCACCAACGGATTTCAAAAGAGGACAGGAAATTTTATCAGAAACAGGAAGGAAATAATTCTGCGACTTCAGCATGGATTGCCCGACCGATTTGAAATGAATTCAGTCCAGATAAAATTTAGAAGATTCCTGAATAGTGCATCAAAGAAAAGTTCAGAAATTTCTAGAATATTGTGGAATGTAATAAAAGGCACTAATCTAGAATAGCCTAGAATTCATGAAATTTAGTAGAATATTCGAGTGCATTTCAGAATATTGGAAGGGAATATAGAATACTGCAGAAATATTTTAGAATAATGTAGAAAATTGCAGAAAATTCTAAAACATTTTGAAAAGATATAAAATGAATTGCGAAAAGTTCTGCAAAACTTCGCAAGCATTAACTAAATTCTAAAACGTTACGAAAATTCATGAAATATGTCCAGAAGATTCAGAATAGAATATTCTAGAAAGTCTATAAATATTTAGAATAGTGTGGAATTTTCTAGATTATTCGAGCATTCCACAATATTCGAGAAATATCTCAACTTTTCCAGATTATTCTGGAACATTCGAAGCAATGCATACTATTGGGTTATTTGACCTAAATAGATAAAATCAAATTCTAGAATATTCCAAGTCTGACATTGAATTAAAAAGAGAATATTCATGAAAGTAAAATATCCTGAAAGAAATTCAGTGACAAGGATTGTTTAATATTCTCTGGAAAAGTCGCTCGTTTGCTAAAAATGTCGTCTATTCGCTTGCCACTTTCTGTGGTGAAAAGCCGTTAAAAAAAATTTCTAAAAAAGACAACGGAAAAGCAAAGCGTCGGTGCTGATTGCGTTGCAATCAAGAGATAACACGCATACAAATTGGTTGCACTGGACAATGTGATTTTCTTTGTCTATTTACAAATGACTACGGTCAATGGCATATTGTTACTGCTAACACAGATGGGCATAAAAATTAGTTCACTTTTCATTATCTGGTAATCTGTTAACTCTAACGAGTTTCATAAATTTGTCACGTAAATCTTCTAACGAATATTTTTAAAAATTATTTCTCTTCTGAGATTTTACTTTTAAAATAGCCTGGCGTTGCCACAGAATTTTATTGGGCTGAAATATATTGTTTTCCAAAGCAAAATATGAGCCAAGTATTTTTTTTCTTTCACCAAAAGCTTTTTGCACGAACATAGGCTTACACTAAAAAGACTAAAAAGCGAATTTTTTCAAAAAGCTTAATTTTTGTTAGAGAATAATATTAAAATAAAACTTCCGCTACTCGAAACCTAAAACTTTTTTGTTACAAGTTTCGGAATTTCCAGATACAATGTATCAGAAAATTCAAAAAAATAATAAAATTGTATGTTAACAGATATAAACAATATTTAATTTATATACTTTATTGTTGGGAAGTCTGAAGAATCCCACAAATATATAATTCCCGACATTGTAACTTTCCCTAAATAGAAAATTAACAAATTATAAAATTATCGAAATATAAAAATTTAAAATTGCAAAATTCCCGAATAATGAAATTCATGAATAGTTTATTATATTGCTGAATGTGAACATTTTTTAATAATAAAATTCCCAACAGTTTATAGTATTAATGCATTTGCAAATTCTCAAATAATAAAATGGCCGAATTATAAAATTTCAGACACTGTACACTTGATACATCTCGAACTATTAAATCCCTGAATTTAGACAATTAAAAAATATTTTGAAATAAATTTGGTTTATTTATTCAAATAGAATAATGAGATATTCAAGCTATGATAAATAAATCACACATTAAAAAATATTTCTTTGACAAATATTTTTCATAATTGTATTTTTGATAAATAAATAGTATTGAATAAAAAACAATTTTTTTAAATGTTTAATTTCGGGGATTTCATTTTACGGGGATTTTTAATTAATCATTATGATAAGCTGTCATGAATATTGAAATTTAATAATATTATAAACAATTCGGGAGTTTCCGAAATTCGGGCTTTTGGTATATTTGCAATTTTATAATTTCGAAAATTTCATATTTGGAATATCTTACTGTTATGGAATGTTATAGTGTCGGAAATTTCACAATTCTTGATTATTCTGGCGTCCCTTTTTTGTTAGGAATTTAAACTTTTTGAAAATTTGAAATTTTAGTACTCTCTAAACTCCGAGCATTGCCGCCCCGAGCATCGCCGCTTGCCCGGTTTCTCGCTCGAGCGTTACCCTCACTTTCGCGTTACTTGCGATCGATGAATTTCATGCTAACTCTCAGAGGATTGCCGGGAGCCAAATTGACGAATCAGAAGGTTTTTTTTTTACAAAAATCTTGAAGCTTTGCAGTCAAACAAATTTTTTCGTTTTGTATCCATTTCCGGAGAAAGAAAATCCCTTAATTTTTTTCCGAAATTCGAATATTAACACGTGCCACCGGGCACTTCAAAATCCCGTTTAATTAACATGGGGAAATTTTGAAAATTGAAGAAAAGTACCTATAAAATAAAACCACACTAATATCTTTTATTTTCAACCCACCCTTATCCCCCCACAACGCCCCAAATATGACTTAAAAATATAAAAACTTCATTTTTACGTATTATTGTTACTTTTTAGCAATTTCCGTCGCCTTTTTGATACTACTAATTACTAATGGACAATTCGAATATTTCCCTTGACTCCTTAAACAATTTTTAATTGTTTAAACAAATGTAACTTATTTAAACAATTATTTATTCCCGAAAAATGTAAAAATAATCGTATTTTCTGACTGAAATGTAATAGTTTGTCATTTTTTGGCAAAGCACTTTTTTTTAAACACTATGTAATTATTTAAACAATTACTTATTGTTTATTCTCAAAATTTCAAAAAATTGACCCAGAGATGTCCAGTTTTTTCTTAAATTGGTATCCTATGCTACTTTTTGTCGACTAATTATATAATTTTTATACATGTTTTTATCATTTTTAATAAATTTCCATTTGTTTCAACAATTTTTAGTAGCTCAAGCAGTTTTTTTCGATTATTGATTTTTTTTCTTCAAATTTCCTTCAAATTGAGTATGGATGGTTTACATCTTTTTTGTCGCATTATTAAATAAATCATAAAAGTCATAATCAGATTTTAATTATAAAAGTATATTTATTATTGCTTTCTGCACATTACTAAAATCTTCATTACAATTATATTATAAAAAAGCACACTCATTAATGCAAATTATGATTCAAGTTTCACCAGATTGCTTTTTTACACTCGCATAATCGTTATAAATTTTAAAACGTGTCGTTGATTTTCGTTTTAGCTTTATATGATTATTTATACATACTGGAAGACACATAAAATGTATATTAAAACGTATTTACAAAAATAATTCTTTATGTAATATTTTATATTATTGATCTACATTTTTTAATAGAAATCTGCTTGAAGGAATAAAAATTGTTTAAATAATTACACGAAGTTTTTATCAGAATTTACTACTCCACAAAATCATTCAACATAATTTTTATTTCAAAAAAAAGAATTTAAAAAATATTTTTGGAAAAATGATTGTTTAAACTTTTCAGCTCAGCATTTTTTTTTATACGAGTTTGAACTTTTAGTCTATTTCAAATTATTCCAAGTTGGCCACTATAAATCGAAAGTCGTTTTTTTTGCTGTAAAATAAGTTTTATAATAGCTGTATGTGCAAAAAGATTCCCTTAGGTTTTGGTCGCAAACAACTTTTTCTGCAAAAGTTATTAACAATGAAACTTTAGTGTTACAACATGATCAACATGTTTCTCGTGAATGGTTGAACGGATTTTAATGATTCTTACGTTGGAATTTTTTATAGAAACGTACATTCCAGAAACCTTCTTTCGAATATAAAAACATTGAATTTGTTTAATAAAATATCAAGTTGTTTATAAACAAATTGCATGCTGTGCATCATTAGGATGCTTGATGAATTCAAAATGGCATTTGTTTTATTCACATATTGACAGCTATCCAGGAACGTAGATATCAAGAAAAATGGAATGTCAAGATGATGACCGACTTTTGTTGGAATGTTAAAAGAGATTTACCTGTAAAAGGAATTTAAAAAAATTCACTACATAGGTCATTTGAGAACAAAATAATATGATATTCAAGAAAATCTGACTAGAAATATGTCTACGTAGAAAATGTAAAATGAGTTGAAAAAAAATATTTCTATGAAGAGAAAAATAGTGAAATTCGCTTATAAACAATTGGTATTTTTTAAGCAAATTCAGTATTTTTATATCCAAAAGAAAGATTTCTGGCATGTATTTTTTTAAACAAAAATTCTAACGTCTTTCGATTTATGATGGCCTCCTTGGGGTAATTTGATCTAAACTAAAAATTCAAAATCGAATAAAAAAAAACATTGTTAGCAGAACATTCCAATCAATGCTGATTTCAAGTACGCTAGACCAATACCACAATGCTATATAGGTTGCTCTTTTTTCTTCGCACACTTTTTTTGTGTGCCTGTCTTATTAATTTGAAATTGGATTATTCTAATTGAAATGCAACCAGATCCTGAGCTGCTGATCTGATTTTCATCTAAATTTACACCTAATTTTTAATTCCGAGGAGATAATACTAGCGTTTGGGTGCAAAAAAAAATTACACGGGATCAGTAAAACGAACAGTGATGGAAATAGTGAAACGAAATCTCAGCAAACAGAAAACCGTGTGCATTCAAGTTCGTGTTTTAATTACCCTAATTACTTGAGCGACAATGTCGCTCGATCGCTGTGGGAGTTCACGATATACGGAGTCTGTTAAAATAGATAATTACTGACCTGAATCCCGCCATTCCTCAACCTCATAGTCGATTGGCCTCTGTCGTGATTTCTTATTACCGTTTCTCCCTAAGGAAAAAAAAATTCTTTCTTACTTATCAGGATTTAAAAAAAAATCTGCAATCTTACTTTTATTACTTTTTATTTTATTACTTTTTAGGGTTTCATAGCCTCGGTCAGAAACCCTTTTACTTTCGGTTGGGTGTCCATCCATCGTACTTTTTTCCCAGAAGGGGAAATGAGCATCATGAAGGGAGGGAAAGTAGGGGAAGGGACGGGAACTTATGGGTAATGAGAGGAGAATCAGGGAAAGTGAGGGGTGGGTAGGTAGGGGAAGTGAGAAAAAGAAATGAGGGAACGGGAAGTAGGGGGAATTAGGGGAAATGAGGAGAGGTGAAGTAGGGGGAATTAGGGAAAATGAGGAGAAGTGAAATAGATTAGGTGAATTAACTTCTTAATAGGCTACGAAACCCTTTTTTTAGGCACTTGGTGCCTACTTTGATTAATTTTTATTAATTCTAGCCTTCAAAAACGCCAAAAGATTTGAAATGATTTATAATACTGACACTCTGAATTTAATTAGAATTTTATATTCCAACTTATTTCAAATAATAATTCGGCGTGATGTACTTGCATTTTTGTATTCATATTTTAGAGCTAGAAGTAATACATTTTCTCATTTTTTTATGTAAAAATTATTCATTTTTTATTGAAATTATAGTTGTATAAATAATTGTAAATTAGGTTGTATCTGAAAAATATTTATACCATTCTGCTTTGAAGAAGCCGTTGCAAAAAGTGACACTTGCGTCGTCGTAGTGGAAGGTGCAGGTATTTCTGTGACATAAAGAAAAAAATATTAGTATCCTTGCTACAAAGGAAAGCCTCAAGAATATAGACTATTCTAGGAATTTTTATGAAGCAAATTTTCCTTTATTTCAGGATCGAAAAATAATAAACTGATAGAAATAGTTTTAATATTGAGGGAAGAAAAGTAAGATTCCAGGAGAAAAGCAATATCAGTAAATAAAAATTATATAAGCTTAAAATATTTCCCTCGTTAGAAGAAAACCATAAGCTTACATTTGAAACAATTTAAATTTTTATAAATTTCACCAAAAATTAGAATTAAATTTTAAAATATTTGCAGACTTCACAATCTTTTCCCTATTTTTATCTTTTTTACAGCATTCCTCTTTTTCCCTGTTCTCAAGAAACTTTCCCTTTTTCTTATTATTTTACTTAAATTCGAATTGAATTAATGGTACCCAATAAGAAAATCCAACTAATTTTAGTTAAAATTTAATTCGCGATGACTAGTCAAATATTTTTCATAAGCTTGGGAATACTAGACACAGCGATAATATTTTTGGTTCGGAATTCATCTCGTTTGTTTAAAAATTCTATAGCTAGGTTAAAAATTCGTTGTTTTTTTGTAAACATTATTTTTTTTACTGAAAATTTATATCTTTGGTATTCCATTTTTAATTAAAAATTGATCTTTTTTTGGTTGAAAATGACTTTTTTTTAACTGAAAATTTAATTATTTCAATTGAAGATTCATAATTTTAGTTGAAAATTCATCTTATTGTTAGAAAATTGAACAAGTCCATTTTTTGTTGAAAATCAATCTTTTTTTATTGAAAACTTAATTCCTTGGAAAAGAATGTACGTATTATATTGAAAATTCATCTTTCTCGGCAGAAAATGAATCATCGTGTTTAAAAAATCCATTCAGTTTTTGTTTGAAAATTCAAATATATAATGGAAACGTTGTCGCTCTCTTAACTGAAAAATCTTTGTTATAAATTGAATTTTTTTATTGACAATTCGTGATTTTTGTTTAAAGCCATAATTATTTGGTTAAATATTGACCTTTTTGTTGTAAATTAATATTTTTAGATTTGAAAACTCAACTGTTTTTTGAAAAATTTCTCTTTCTGGTTGGAAAAAATGAACAGTTTGGTAGGAGATTAAACTATTTGGCTGAAGATTTATTTTTCTGGTGAAAATTATTAGCTTTGGTGGAAACTTGAACTATTTGGTTAAAAATTAAACTATTTTTTTAAAATTCAGTTCATTGGTAAAAATTTAATTCTTTTGTTGAAAAATAATATTTTTGGGTTAAAAATTCAACTTTTTGTAGATATTTCGTCTTTTTGGCTTAACATTCAACAATGTTGATGGTACTCCATGTATTCTATTGAAACTTTGTCTTTTGATACAAAATTATTCTTTTCGGTTGAAAATTAATTTGTATAGGTTACAAATTCAATTATTTGGTTGAAAACCCCTCTTTGTATGTTGAAAATTCTAATATTTTGTTAAAAATGTAATTATTTTGTTGAAAATCCAATGTATTTTGAATTGAATATGGCATCTACATAAATTATATATAAAACAATAAATTCCCTTTCTTTGTGAAAAATCAGCATATTTCCCCCGTTTTAGAGCATTTTGGGCTATAAAGTCTAGATTTGAACTCACCATCTAATTTAATGACTCCATCCGTTCCTCCTAAAGAATTTTGTGCGACACATTTGTACGAACCGAAGTCTCTGGGCCCGACATTTCTGATCTTGAGTAACATGTACTGATTGTAATCACTTTTTGTAGAAATCGCTTCGTACTTGTCTCCTGCAACGGAACGGTAATTGCCTGGGCAAGTAAAATCAAATTCTTTTATCACATGAAGGAATGTAAACACAAGCAGACAAGATCTCGACTCACGTTCAACTCTCGAGATGTGTAGTTAAGAAAAAAGTTTCACAGTTTGCCAATTTCAAAGATACGGATCTTCGATATTGAGAAGTAACTTTCCTTGTTTGCCATTTTTGATGTCCTCTACACTTATCAACAGTCAGCGAAAGCTGAATAAAACTTGAGGAAGGGACAGGAGTGAAACCAAAGTAAATAACCGAGTTTTCACTTTACCAAAAGTTCAAAAAATATTTATCAGTGAACGATTTTATCCATTATCACCGGCCTGAGAAATGAGAAATAAATTTAGCTTATCCGGAATCGGAAATATTAATTTCTTTAAAATTTTCCCTGGAAATCTCAAACACAATTTTTTTAGATTGTTTTACTTATGACGTTGTAAATAACAAACAATCTTTGGATTATTTATTTGTATACTAGCATCATCAATCGCGCGCTATGCGCGCGTGCCATTTTTCGCTTTGAGGGAAAAATAATTTTTTTTTAATGATACAAATTTGAATAACTATTTAGAAATTAGAGAAGAAGTTTGGAAGAATTTAAAAAATATTTTTTAAATTTTCAGGAAAAAAAAAAATTTCTAAGAAATCTTAAAAAATATTGTGTTCTCTTTAAACCTTTCAGAACTTAAAAAGCTTCAAAATTTTATTTCGATATCTTGAAAAATCTACACTATGTTTAACATTTTTTGAAATATTCTCAAGATTTAAATTAATTATAGA
>CAKNWT010328247.1:0-20736 GCA_932066315.1 Andricus coriarius | reverse complement strand
AATTCTTCATATAGTTCATATAAATTGGAGAATAAAAGTCAGTAAACTTATTGTTTTCAAACACTAAAAACTTTAAAAATAATATTATTTTTCTTAATTATTAGATGCAATAGAATGCAGCTTACCTATCTATGGATCCTTCTTTTAATTTGATTTAGAAAAATCGAGTGAACCGTTTTGCTCTATGTGAGAGTGTGAGTTGTTTTTTGTTGTTTTTTTTTCTTTTTTTATTAAGTACTTACGATGCCCTATACGACATGCAGAGTCCAATAGAGACATGCAAAGCACCACAGAATAACATATTGAGTCAATAAAAGTACACAGTAAGTAAACATTTACACAAAGGATCACGCAAGGCAAAATTCACGAGACCAAAGAAACATCTGTTTCTTAAAAACAACTAAATTATTATAAAAGAATTTTTATACGAAGTAAACACATTTATTTGGAAGATTAAAAAAATTGTTCTATAAATATATATATATATATATATATATATTTGTTTTGAAATAGCATAATTGTCAATTATGGCATACTTCAATTTTGATAAACATTTTTTTCTGCATTCTTTTATGTAATATATAAATATGTACCATTATATTTGCAGGAAGAAAAAAAAGGGTTTATCTATGAGTCATTTTTGAAAATTTCGTCAGTTTCCTAATGCTATCTTCAGAGTTTAGACAATTTATCCGGATTTACTTGTTTATGAATCAAAAAATAAATAAGGAAAGCATGAAGTTTCGAAATGATGAAATTTTCAAACGTATACGCTTGAAAACGGAAAATTCTTTTTGAAAATCTTCTGATAAACAAAAAAGACGTTTCTGCATAATAAAAGGATCTCGTGTATCACGATCATATTTTAAAAACTGACCTACAATATTTATAAATTAAATCTATCATTCAATACTATCTACAATATTTATAAATTGAATTTATCATTCAATTAATTTAAGTTTCTGAAAACAAGTTATTTTTGCAAAGTAAATATGACAGTAATTTTGTAATTCTTCATCGCTGAAAGAATTTAATTAAAAATCCTGTAAGAATCGGTTTTAATCTAACACCATCATTTGCAATTAAATTTTTTTATTTTTACAATACCATACCTAGAGGACCGCGTAAACAATAAGACTGACTAATTTACAAATATTAGTTTGCAATTTTCGTACAAGTATAATATTTGAAAACCCTCGGTCAACAAGACATTTTTTCAGTTGCGATTTTATAAAAATGTGAATGGTTACAGCGACCAGGATGGAATGCACGAATGACTGAAGGTTCAACTCGGTGGCCATTTCGTAACGTTATCGACAATGACAACACGAATTCCTATCTGTACATTTTTTCAAAACACGAAACTGAATTTAGGACACGAGCTGAAAGCTTCATTGATTGTCTACTCTACTCTTCCATAAATCCATACATTATAAATCCCATTCAAAGAGAACAAAATTGTACAAGATTTATATGAAAGTAGAACATCCAGAAGCTAATACAATATTTGTTATAGAAATGTAAAAAGTAACAAACACAAACTGATTATATTTATTTTATAATGAAAAATATATTTTTTCCAATGCCGTCGACTGGGGCGAATTGCTACAAATTATTTTCTTCAATCGTCAAAGATTAAATAATTGTATTTTCAAATTGATCTATTGACAAAATAGATCACTCAATGTCATAATGAGCACTTAACCTTTGATGTTGCCCTTCTATTTTCTTTCATTCTATGTGAAAAAATTGTGCACTTTAAAAAAAAAATTTTTAATGTTTAACCCGTAGTCCCAGTCCTTTAAACGCTAAAAAGATTTAATTTTTTTTTGTGTGAGAATGATAAATGATTTACGTAAAAGTTATAATTATAACAACAAGATGATGGTAGGCATAACTGAAAATAATGTTACCCTAATTTTATTCACAATACTACCTTTAAAAGTGAAGAAACAACTCTCTATAGGGAATTGAAAAATTAGAATCTACATTATTTCATATACCTTAGATATTTTCAGCCTTGAATGATTAAAAGTGTCATTGTAAAAGTTGAGACGTGCGATTAGTCCTGAAATGATAGTTTCTGTAATCAATTAAAGACAACATGAGATGTGGTTTTAGGCCTTTAAATCACCCTTGTAGAACAAGTTGTAAAATAATGTCTTTTTGCGTAAAGTGTGTAATTATTTTATAAGGATGACAGAAAATGAGTCTGTGACTTACTAAAAAATAATATCACCTAATACGAAATTTGGAAAATCATTTTTTCAAAAACATTATGTTTATTTCACTTTATTACTTTCACTTAATGATACTTAGGTTTTTAAACAATCTGCATCACAACTTAGAAATAAAAAATGTTTTATGGAATATAATCCATTAAGTAATATTACTTTTTAATAAGTCTCAGGCTTATTTCCTAACATCCTTGTAAAACAGTTAGTTACTATACGCAAAAAGCCGGTATGTCACAATTTTTTATTAAGGGTAGTCTAAAGGCCTAAAACTGGAACTCAAGCTGTCTTTAAATGATTAAAGAAACTATTAAACACTTATGCGATATTTTGGAAGTCATTCTAGGACTTTTACTTTGCGAAATTATGTGAACTGTGAAAGAAGCAAAATGAAGGGCGAAGATGCATATTAAGGGGCCAATCCAAAAATTTTCTAAATCGATTTTTTTGGCTTAAAAAACTAAAAAAAAACTGTAATCCTTTATCACTTGACACGGTTTGCTTTAATTCGCGTATTAAACAAATGTCAATGATCAAAATGTGTCAATCCACAAACATGACTGCTCCATATAAACTGACGCCGCGCTTGCACAGAGACGTTTAATGCCACATTTTTATATTATTTCTTAGAAAACACATCACTTTTTGAAGAAATTTTTCTTTCATCACATTTATGAGTTCAACATCTCGGGAGCAAGTTTTTGTTCTATTTTAAAAATGAGAATTACAATTTAAATCGACAGAAAACCTCCACCGTCTCAGGCGCCTTCACCTGAAGGTGCTACCGTGGGTGCAACTTATTCTCCATTTTGCTTGAAACTGAGTCATTATTTTGAAGTAATTTTTTTTAATTAAATTAATTAATTCAATGTCTCGAAATTAAGTTGTAATTTTTTTCCTCTAAATTGCGAATTACGTGCTTAATTGAAATCCAAAATCTGTGTTCGTGCATAAACGCCGAGCGACATAACCTCAAAATTCACAGTAAGTTTTAAAGTTTTTGAATCTAGATGATGTTATAAACGTAACTTATGTTTGAATTAATTCATTATTTTCATATTTTGGCAGTAAGTCTTTAGCTTGCTTTGAAATTGCGAAATAGAATGATAAGAAAACGCTTATTGTCACTCCTGAAAAATTCGATTTTTATGGATATGCACCTTCACCATTCTAATATCGTTTTAAGGGTAATCCAAAAAAATGTAAGCATAGTTTTCTGTCAGTGGTACACATTTTAATTTTTAAGAGATCATTTTTAATTTTTTAAGACTAACAATATGTAAGGTGTCTGAAAAAAGCACATTATTAATTTTGAACCACCTATAGAGGGTCGTTTTTTCATGTTTAACGGTAGTATTCTGAATAAAATTAGGGTAAGATTATTTTCAGTGATGCCAACAATCATTTTATTTTCATACTTATTGCTATTACGTAAATCATTTGTCATTTTTACAAAAACAAATTATTAACACTTTTTAGGGTTTAAAGGCCTTGGGCCACAGGATAAACTTTGTTTAACTTATAAAAATAGGATAATTTTTTTACACGAAATAAAATATTATAATAAATACTGAGCCTCAAATCAATTTAAAAATACAATTATTCAGCTTTTAACGATTTAAATATAAATTGTTATATCAAATTTAACCCGGAGTAGCGATTCGCCCCGGTTGACGGTAGTGATTATTATTAAATATCGATTCCATACATTTCAGTGCCATCATTTTACATGATAACGTTGAAGGATACTATATAAATTTATTAGAATTATTGCTGGCATTTTGCGATGCAATTATGATGAACTGTTATTATGAATTGTGCGTCATATTATAAATGGCAATTTGTAATTAACAATATAAAACACCCATTTTATAGAGTGAATTAACTACTACTAACAATCAATAATATATTTATTAACTATTATTTTATAACTGAATCGTATTTCTGGATGTAAATGGAATTACAAATCACCACGTATAAACTCAAATGTGAGTGTCGCGAATTATTCAGTGTGAAGTAACATCGCATCACCTTTTTACGATGGCTGTGACTGGTACCTCATCATGTTCGCAATGTTTGCATGCTACATTTACGAGTAAACTAATTTGTAGATATTCAAACTAGCTGTGCGACGTGTAGTATCCACAAACACTTAATATTGATTAAAACGTTAAAGTCAGAATCTCACTAGATCATTTCCTGCGTACCGATATCCTAAGGCCGTAACCAGAGGAAAAATTTCGCGGGGGGGCGCCCGTTACAGCGGCACACAGAAAAGTATATGTATATTATGTACATGTTTCAAGAATTTCTGAGGGGATCAAATCCGGGTCATCCACCCCCCTCCCCCTGGCCACGGTCTTGCGATTTCCTGCCAATATAACTTGTAATCACTTTCATTTGAAGTCTCACCAACACACAAGAGATCATCAGCTCATATTAGTAAAATGATGAAGCTAAATTTTTAAAAACTAAAAAACAAACATGCGCG
The DNA here is from genome assembly GCA_932066315.1 of Andricus coriarius. Taxonomy (NCBI): domain Eukaryota; kingdom Metazoa; phylum Arthropoda; class Insecta; order Hymenoptera; family Cynipidae; genus Andricus; species Andricus coriarius. The sequence continues at coordinate 16,011 of CAKNWT010328247.1, read as the reverse complement.
CGATTATTATACTTTTCTTCTCGAAATTTTTAACTTAAAATATCAAACTAATATTATTACAAAATTGTTGCATTTTATAGTATCTACTATCTAAAATAAAAGAAAACCAAAGAACAATAATTTTGATAAATAATCAAAATTGATATCTTGACTCAAGAACTAATATCTAATATTTTTGTAGTATGAGGACATCTGAGAAACTATCGATTAAAAACATGTACTCACTTCTAGCGGGGTATCTCCAAAACAAAATAAGGTAGAATAGTTTCGAGATTCTAAATCATGTTCAAATTAAAATGATTTTTGTTTGGAAATACCAATTTTCGATATAAAACACCATCGTAACTTAAAATTGTTAAAAAATTATGAATTATCTTCGAAATTTAATAATTTTTCAACAAAAATTCCATTTTAGACGAAAAGCACTAACATAATCCGAAATTGTTCAAATTTGTAAATTATATTATTTTAAACAAAAATCATTGGATTTAAATCTAATTATTTTTGTTTAAAAATACCAATTTCATGTGAAACACACCAACATAATCTAAAGTTGTTGCAAAATTGTCAATCTTCTTCGAAATCTAAAGATTTTTTTTTTAAATAACCAATTTTCTGTAAAACGTTAGAATAACCCGAAACTATTTAAAAATGGAAAAATCTTCTTCGAACCATAATGATATTTGTTTTTAAATATCAATTTTTTATGAAAAATGGTAACTTAAGTTAAAATTGCTTACAAATTATGAACCTTTAAATCTAATAATTTTGGTTTAAAAACGTAAATTTTCGCTAAAAAACTCTAACATAATCGAAAAAGATTGGTTGAAACAATGTTGACCTTTAACATCTAATAATTTTTTAATAGAAATATTCATTTCCAGTGTAAAGCGCTAACAGAACCTAAAATTGTTGAAAATTGAGAATCTTTATCATCTTGATGATGATTTTGTCTAAAAATGTGAAAAATTGTATTGAAATCTCAAACATACTTTTTCCTAAAGATGCATAATATTTTAGATATTTCAGCGAAATGGAGTTTAACAGATTTGGTTTACAAGATATGAATGTTTTAAAAAATGCTCCTCCACCCCTCTGTCATTTTTGGATTCTGAAATGAAAAAAAAGTGTTTTTTAATACTTTGAACTATCCAATTTTAGAATTCAATAGCAAAGAACCGATCGCAATTTCGTTTGCGACAATGAAAATTCATCTTCGCTCTGTCTTCACAGAAAAACGCAGAATGTTAATTAACAAATTCATATCTCGTAAACTATTTGTCGCTAAATATTCGCTAAGGGCTCAATTTAAAACTTAATTTATACCCTGAAAACAAAGTCTTCTACACTTTTTACCTATCTCTTAATCGAAAGTAACAACCCAAGCAAACGTGTTGAGAAAATGTTGCGATTTCACGTTTCTTGTTAAGAACAAACAATTAATTGAGAAACTTTTCAGGGCATCAGAAGGATGTCTCTCCAAACGTTTTAAGACAAAGACCTCCGTGTCTATTATTTCTTTAAGCAAATAGCCTTTTCTCGGTTAATTTGACTTCACTATGACTTTTAGATTAATAATGTTAATTAATGAAATTGTCCTTCTGAACATGGTTCCAAAATTGGGTTCTTTAATTATTTGCTCATCAATCCCCTGATTTGTCTGCTGTATTATAGAACGTTATCAAATATGCCAAATAATTGGTTTAATCGTATTAAAAACGTCAAATTATTCTCATTTTATTTAGAGGTAAATTTTCAATATGGCAGGATTAAAACTTCAGAATTATAAATTAATAATACAAAAGGTTGATATTCTTCTCACTAAAATTTATCATTCTCTTTTCTTGAATCTTTTTTTTAATAATACTAAATCTTTTTAATTATACGTATTCTTATCCATTGATTTGTTATCTAACAATAAATCGAATGAAAAATTAATTTATTAATTAATTAAAAAATGCATAATTTTGATTATTAATAAATATAATTAATTTCAAAAACATTATTTAGAGAATGAAAATGTACAGAAATAAATAAATATTCTTGAATATTTGCAAGTCAAGAAAGGAGAAAAAATAACAGACAAGTAAAACGTTACATTCTCACCTCCTGAATTATTGTATCCCTAGTGACCAGGAAATTTACGACTCTGGTTTCGACCGTGTCTACATTCGCAAAGAAAACTTGCAAAAGGCTTTCCCAGTCGCCGAGATTTTTCAATGGAGACACGACATTTTTCATTTCCTCAGTCGAGTTGCCTACCTATTTTTTCTTTACTTTATATTTCCTTTAGTTACCCTTTCTTTCTCTTTTCCATTATCTTCTCTTCATTTCAATCTCCTTTTTTCATTTCGGTTTCCATTCTCTCAAATTTTTCATTTTTAATTTTTTCTACATGAAAAACTAATGACTATCAAATATTGTAACATAGATAATTGGAGAAAATGTGAGCTTTTACGATCAACTCTTCGAAAATTATATATGATTATAATTCATTGTATAGGGTTGATTGGAGAGCGTACTGTAAAGTGAATTTGAGTACCAGACGATTTTCTCTCAGTTGCATAATACAGCAGTTAAATTATTCAATGAATTGTCTGAATTTAAAACCTTATGAGATTAAGTACGACGTACACTTAATCAATTAAATATATTTGTATCTCATGAAATTTTGTATTGAGACGTCAATCAGGGACGCTTATATATTATTAACTGACTTAATAAACCTCAGTTTGATATATGCTGAAGAAAGGATTTATTGCAATCAAAGAAACTTTTCTTGAATTAAAACATATTCATTTGGCTCAAAGAAAGTTCTATGGATTTAGATAAATTGGATACAAAATAAATTATGTCGATTCAAAGGAAAATTCTTCGAATTAAGGCCATGTAACGAGTATAACAGCTGATCAAGTCAGTCCTCAGATCAATATTTTTTCACCCATATTTAAAAATAAAAGTTAAAATAACGCGGAAATATTTTCTGAAAATATTTTTTTTTTTTAAAGGACCGTTTGTGGCAAGGCACATAGTTGGGAGAAGAAAAAAGTTTATTTATGAAAATCATAAATATCGACCCATGCAATCTGTTTTACCCACAGAACAGTGGAAGTTGTCTGCTTGCTGCGATAGTGCTGCTTTGAGACAGCGAATACGTATGCCAGGCTAACTAAACATAGAAATTTGTTTATTTGCATTTCAAGTGCAAACATTAGTTTTTGCACTATTTGTGTACAAGGTTTGTGACCAGTTTTTTTGTTTTGGACCACTTTTATCAATATGAACCACATAACTAGCCCATTGGCAAAATTGAAAATTTCTTGCGTATTCTGCAGCACGGTCGGTATTTTTTTCAATTAGTAATTAAAAAAATTTTTTTTCACAATTATGAATATTTTGGACCTAAGCCGCATTCCTTCGAGCCTTGTAATTAGCGTGCTAAAATTTCAAAACGATATCTCATTGCGTTTGGACGTAAGTTTACAATGGAAAGTATCGAAAACAAAATTTTTTTATCAAAATTTCCACCGAAAAAGAGTAGAGCCGTGAACTTTAGTGTCTCCTCTTTCATTTCCCAAACTTTGAGCGCGATATCTTATTTATTTTGGACGTAAGTTTACAATGAAAAATTCAGTACTAGCTTGGTCACGTGACCCACTCGTTACATGGCCTTAAAGAAGAATTTATTAATTCAAAGAAAAGAACGTTTGATTTACATAGATCCTTTCACTAATCTTCCTTTGATTCTCAGAAACTCTTGGAGGATCTCATCAATCCTACACTCAGAAAAATGTTTGCTTCAGACAAAAAAATAATTTTCTTGATTGTGCAAAAATATTTCTTTAGCATTTTAGCAAAACTTTTTGTTGGTTTAATAAGACGTGTTGTAGAACAAACACACATTTTGTTGATCTACCATAACAAATTGTTTTTTCATGAATACTTTTCTCAATGCAATTCTATAGGTTCTAACTATAATCATTTTTTATAACAATTTGTATGTATGTATATCATTAAGCTATTTCCCTTTCGGCGAGCCTCTAGGGGTAAGCGTGACACTACCCGATTCGGGTAGTGTTTTTTTAGGTGGATTTGTAGTAAATGGGCTCACCACACCCACGACCGCCAACAGCAACGCAGTAGTATCAGACGGTCACCCATCCAAGTACTAACCGCGCCCAACACTGCTTAACTTCAGTGATCTAACGGGAACTGGTGCTTCCAGCGTGGTATGGCCGTTGGCCATATAACAATTTAATTCAATACTATCGATTTACGGACAATTCATACAATAAGAAAACTATTAATGATTCAAAAAGGTGCTTTTTTGGCTCAATAGAATCTTTCTTGTTTCAACAAAGATAATTTCTCTTCGTCCGGACACAACCCATGTCTCCTTTGCCTTTCCAGGTCCGTACGTTTAGAATTGGCCTTCAAAAAAACGGTCTGTTGATTTAAAAAAACGTTTTGCTCTGCAAATAAAAATGAGGCTAAACTAACAAAAAAATTGGTTGCACAAATATCAACAAAATTATTTTGTTGTCTGAACCAGGCATTTTTCTCAATGTACAAAATAATAGCATTAAGCACAATTTCTATAAAATAAACATAAGTATCAGGAAGGTGAAATCCAACAATAATATTGCTCCAAGATTGTTCTCGTTTTTTAGCTTCCTGATATTTTATTCTTGTACAATCAACAAATATAATAAATGCACTATGAGAAATAGGTACGCAGAAAATGTAAGGTGATGACTTTCTTGTTATTTCTGCTATCAAAATAAAACAAGCAGGTTTTTTGAAATATTGAAATAAAGCATTGTTAATAAAAATTTCATTGTTCTTTTCTGAAAGTGGCTTGCCCTTTTTGTTACGTTTCGTGTTTCTTTGAGGTCGAGAGTTGAATGACATGTCGATGTGAGGCATGCTAGTGCGTACAGAACATGCAGTAGACGTGCTATAATTTATCCAAGGACTAAGTGCATCATACTGATAATTAACAAAACTAAAATTGTTTATGCGTTATTTTTTGAAGTTCAGAATACTTCAGATTCATAATGTTTAATTAATTTATATTGCAATAAGATTCAATATCCTTCATCTGTGTACAGGTGTTGCATGCAATGGATAATGTGACCAATTGTTCGCTCAATGGGGGGCTTAAAAAATTTAAAATAATCCTGAAAGCATTTCGACGCTTTATGAAAAAATATTGTTAACATTTTTTTAAATATTTTCTTCTGGCACCAAAAGTATCAAAAATTATTACGCCTCTTGCTATACTAAAAAGTTATTTAGTTATGTGCGTATGTGCATGTAAAGTCAAGCACGAACTTGTGGAACACGCAATGGGGTCAATATGTATGCTTTTCACGACTTACGTACTTACTTACTTACTTTAACACACAAAATGACATGATTAGCTAAAAGCTATTTCTTTTTTAGTTTCGAAGTTTCATTAGGAACTTATTTGGCGACAAAGTTGATAAGATTTTCTGCATACATTTTTAAGCAATCCCATCACGCTTCTATGTATACTTTTAAGAGTTTAAAATTTAAGGGAATGCTGCGAAGTGGACGACCATAAATGGCTGTTATTTTTCTGAAATTCTTAAAAGTGGATTTTCTGGAAAACCCCACTTTGAACATTATTTTTATTATTTTAAATATCTAATAATATCTATTACATATTTAGTGAGTTTTGTTCTCGGTAAACCACTCCTTCATATTGAAACACATAATTTTGGAAAATTAATTTTTGCATTTTTCTCGGAAACAAAAAAAAGTACAAAAAAATGTTTAAATAAAAGTTCAAACACCTAGAAAAGTTCTACAAAAAATGTCTTAATCTTCAGTGATAGCTTGCATCGTTTGTTAGAAAAAATAAAAAATGGTATGAAAATAAAAATGTCGGCCTAAAAAATGGTTCAGCCCACATAAAACTGATAGGATACCTTTTTTATATTAGCAGAAAATTTATAAGAATATTGAAAAAAATACAAAGGTGGGGTTTTCCTGAAAATGTTATTTTCATGTTTTCAAAATTCGATGAAATAATAAAAAATATTTTATGCAAAGCCCCAACTTTTTTCTTATATTTTGTTTCTAGTTTCTACTTATATGAGAAAGGCACCCTGTCAGTTTTATAGGGACTTAATCCCTAGGGTAAACTTTTATGTGAAAATTTTTTTGTACCGTTTGTTGTTTCCGAAAAAAATGCAAAAATTAAATTTTTCCAAAATAATAAGCTATTTTACAAACAAACAAAAAATACAAAAATTAAAAAGTTGGGTTTTTGAGAAAATCCACTTTCAATCATTTAAGAACAATAACCGCCAGGTTATCTTATTTCAAAATGAAACAGAAAAACAAAAAACAGACATCACTTACCGTGAGTCTGATTTCTAATTACTCTGTAATAATTCATTATTGCAAATGATAAAAATGTAAAATTGTTGAAAAATTTAACGGATATTCAAGAAAAATATAATATCTTCTTTCAGTCTTAACAAGAAAATCAACGGAAGATGCTTTATGCAGGGAGAATTAAAATCAAAAGACCAGATGACACAATCACGAATTGAAGTTTCCTAAAAGCGTCTCAGATTCTTTAAAAATAATTGATTAAACCAATAAATAATTACATCTGCCTTTTTTCTACAAATAGTATAAGATATAATCTGTATGTTGCAGTAAAAAAGTTAATTTAACTAATTTGTTTTTCATTCCAAATTTTCTCTTTATCACACTTCACACTTACCCTGTCGATCTTAAATATACATACTGAGATGTACATAATAATATTCGAAATATCAATGTACATAGATCACAAAATTGCATGCGATTTCGAACAACTACAACTTAGACCATAAAAGAACATTTGAAATACAATAACTGAAAAAACTTGCAAATTTAATAATTTCCGTGTATAAATTTTTGAACAAAATTCAACCTAAGAAATTGGACCTAATAATATTTCTTCAGAAATTACTGAATTTATCAAACCTATTGTAGTCATTAATGATCACCGTAATTAATGCGACTTTAAGTCTTCATTTAATACAAAAAAAATAATTCGAACTGGCTCTTTCCTTTCTAAAATCTTTATAAATGAAAAATTTTAAACCAATAACTTGATAATTTTGAGATGGAATTGATTAAAAAATTAATGTAATATTATAATCGTAACAAGTTAAACATTTTTTCAAATTATAATTGTATAAAAGTCCTATTGAAACTTATTGTAAAAGCAACTTTACATCTACATACATAAAATGTACTCCCCGATACGAACTCTGATAAAAAATAAGAAAAGGACTGATTCCATTTCAAATTATGAAAAATTTCATATAAAGCGAATGTCTTTTGATTTCTTGATCTATCGAATGACCCCAATAAAATATAAACATTTAAAAAATGAGAAAATGTCGATTTTCTCAATCGCTGACTTTTTTTAACTACAAACTAATCGGAAAAATATGAAGACCTTGAAAATTAAAAGTTTTATCAAATTTAGTCTCTTGTGCACTTTTTCGGTACATGGCACATCAATTTACATTTATTTCATCAATGAATAATTTTCTTATTATATCGCTAGTGGAAATGGATATTTCCAAAATAAAATACAATTAATAACAATATGCAAAAATTGTAATTTTACGTAAAAAAAATTGTGTTAAAGTGCATACTTTAACAAAAATATTCGTCTAAAAAAATGTGTGGCTTCTATTAGAAGTTGTTTAAAATTTTCTACGATTTTCAAAGATTATTTAAAAAACAACGGAAAATATTTGCAATAATTTGCTATTATTCGGACGATTCCACAAACTTATATAAGTAAATGCACATTGTTACAAAACGTGACTATTTTCACATTGTTGTACTTTATTGTAATTTATTGCATTTCATTGTAAAAGTACATTTCCATCGGGGATAACAGTACACCAGTATGTATCTGTATCAATTTAGTCTGATACTGTGTAACGCAGAGTTATTTCAGTATTATTAGTAATCCGTGAATCGTGAAGTAAAGGCAGTTTAAAAAGATAATAAAAATACACTCCAGCTCTCGCCCCACCTAAAACGACGGCATCCATCCAATTATAACCGAGCGAAGCGTTGCTTAACTTAGGCGATCGAACGAGAAGCCTTAAACAATTCTATGCATCCACGCGGACGCATGGGAATAGCTGAAAACTTTAGACACATTGGGAGCAACTTACAAAGATGTATAACAATTTTTTAGTGATAATAATTGTAAGTACTATTTGTAGTGATAAGTCAAACACTGAGAAAATACTAAAAATGCGTCGCACCTTACCAAAACATAAATTGTTTCTGTTTCACTAGAAAAGCAAATACAGTTTGGGTGTAGAGTGTTATATAAAAAGTAGGAATCACATATGCCTTTGTGCAATAAAAGGATATTGGAAAGGAGGGTGGCGAAAGCAGCGTGGAAAAGTACAAAAACACCGAACGCTACAAAATGCAAAACACTATAGACACACCGCATTCTCCATCGTGTCTTTCAAGTGCTTTTTCTCTCACATTCTACAGCGATTAGTGATAAAAGCCAAACGCCACAATATGCATCTAGCGGTTGTAATAAAATATGAACAAGATATATCGAGGATGAGCGAAAGAATGTGGCGAATGATAAGAAGAAGAATGTGAAAAATGTGACAGATTATAGGAATGAGATAAATGAAAGAGTAAGGAAAAGAAAAGAGGTTGAAAAGTGACAAAACATTTTAGTTGAAGAAAAACATATAAAACCAATTTTTTAGCCTTTTTCTTTTTCACGAATATTGGTGATCACACAAATGTAAGAAAGAAGAAAACTAGAGAAAATGGCAAAGGTGAATTACCTTGAAGGACTGCACAGAGAAACCGGAAACCAGGGGATGGTCCGTAACATAAGAAGCGAACAGAAAACAGAAAAGGTAAACTTGTATTAGGTCGATTGCTGTAAAATGCAGAATGATGTAGAGTTCCTTCCCAGCTTTTTAATGTACATAAAATAAAAAGAGGAAAGCAAAGTAACATTGTTTAAAATTAATGATTAAAGTATTTTAAATAATAATGACTGATAATGATAGTTCCAAAAGCTGGGTATCTAAAAATTGTATTTCTGTATGTCGCATGAAGTTGGATGTCTTTGCGTATCTTTCTCGCGATCGATGAATCCAAAATATTCCGAATCGCTACGGGTTGCTGTGGAAATTGAAACTGTACGTGTAAAAATATTTCTACCGGTACCTATAGAGGGTGCAAAAGAATGCGGTAGATCTATCTTTTTCTTTAAAGATTCTTTTTTTTTAATTAACAGAATTACTTTACACCCTTTAAATTCGAACATTGGCGTATCGCAAAATATAAGTTTTGATTGACGCAATGAAGGAATGAAAGAAAAATGTTTTTCATTAATACAAATTTACGATAAAATTTATTTAAACAATTCAAATAAAAAATCGCTACGATTAACGCCAATGAGAATCCGGAAGTTTTATAATGTAATTAGAAGCAGTATCATCTTCCAATAAAATGATTTGGAAATAACATGTTTTATTTAAAGATGATATTACTTGGCAAAGAAGGAATATAAAAGTACTGAGTAATCTAAACGCTTGTACAATTTTCGAAAAAATTACTATGTAAAAAGGGAGGATTTAAGATGAGAAATTCATGTACCAATCGTAGGAAAATTCGAAATTCTTTTCTGGTAAAGACGCTTTATCGAAATCACGCAAATTTAACGATAATTTATTAAATTATTATTACCTGAGTTCTACTGAAATGCATGAATGTTAGCATTATGCTTAAAATAGGCTAATTTTTGTTTGTGAATTCGTAATTCCAAAGCAAGTTATGATAAATATCAACGTCACTGCGTTCGTCGTTGTTGTTAACCGCAATTATAAACGTTAAGCATACTAGGCTGGTACCATGGATAGTAATTAATTACCCATAGGACACTTGCGCGTATTGACGCTTACTCGTCGAGGGTATTAGTTCGTGACTATGTATTTCCTGCGTGGATTAATAACGTTTGGATTAGTGGGCTCATTGAAATAACTATTTAACGATATCGATTGTAGAGCCTTCGCCATAAACTGAAGTGACATATAACATTTTCTTAAGCATATTAAAATTTAAGATGTTGTAGGAAATGTTGTGAAATTTATATTTCCTTTACTTCAAGACTTAAAGTAAAGAAAAATCTAAATTTCACCTTTTTAACGAAATTATTGAATTTTCAAAACGTTAAATTACATGCTTCTTAGAAATTTCTGTTGTAACTTTACAATGAATCTAATGAAAGTAAATTTCCTAATATTATTGTAATTTCGAATTTAAATTTAAGTTATAACTACAATAAATTTAATTGAATTTTCCCTTGGAAGCATCCATTAAATACGTAAGGCTTCTTAGGGCGGGTAAGCAAGTTTCTTCTTTCTAACTTTTTTTTTTAATATGCTAATTTAAACCTGTTCTGGCTGCTGAAATTACATTTCATGCTATTATACACATTAAATTATTATTTGTAGTATTTCTGTTTTATCAAGTAATTTGATCCTTGGAATTCTTTTAATTTCATGGATATCGTACCTAAATCCATTTAAATACAATAAGCTCCATGGAAATCCCTTAAAATCCTTTGAGATTTCGTGAAATCTTTGATCTCCTTGAAATCGCTTGAAATCATCAAATTTCCATAAAAATCCCTTATAAACCTTTAAAAACTGTGAAAATCTCAGCAAATCTTTCGAAATCCCGTTAAATCTTTTGAAATCTTAAAAAACCTTATTGAAATCTTTAAAATCATTTTCAATCCGCGGAAATTGTTCTTAATTCCTTAAAATCCCTCAAAATCGCTATAAATCCGTCGAAATCCTTTGGTATCTTTTTAAATCCCTCTTTTGAAATCTTAAAAAACCTTATTGAAATCTTTAAAATCATTTTTAATCCGCGGAAATTGTTCATAATTCCTTGAAATCCCTCAAAATCGCTATAAATCCGTCGAAATCCTTTGGTATCTTTTTAAATCCCGTAAAATCTTATTGTAAAATCTTATTAAACTCTTTGAAGTCCCTTAAAATCCTGTAAAATATCTTAAAAATTGAGATTCACTCTTAAATTTTACTAGGTAATATCTTTACACTTTTAAAATCATTTAAAATCATTTGAAAACTGTGAAACGTCTGGTAATCCTTTATTAATTTGAAATCGCTGGAAGGACCCTAAACATTTTGTAATCTCTTGAAAACTTTTGAAATACCTAAAAAGCTTTGGCAATCTCGTTAAATTCAGTAAAAATGTTGTAATTCTTTAAAATACTTTGTAGGCCTTTGAAATGCATGTGGACGTTCCCTTTACGATATCATAAATGTAATTTTGTATTACATTTGTATTTTAGAAATTTCGTAAGTTCCGAAACATTTTTACAATTATAATATTTGTTTATTCGAGCCGAAGGGCATGCAGTAGCATCTGACGTAATAATGAGACTTGATGATATAGCGCCACTTTAAAAAAGTGTGAATGTAAGTATTTATCGTGGCTGATAAGCCCCAACTTACTTTTAAAATAATGAGTATGTGGAACCAGTACGAGATGGATGCCAGTACGAACTGAATAATGGTAAAACTGGGTTTTCAAGCAAATGTTCTATAGACTTTTTTATGAGTAGGAATATTAAAAATGGGTTTTATAAGCAGCCTTTTTACCACTTACTTGCCTTTTTAATTGAAAAATGTGTTTTGGACATAGCGATGAAAATTTTTTTCGCCGACAGATTATCATTTTTTAAGGAATCGAATTTCTATCACTATTTTTGCACGGGTTCCTTTGATTCGTCAAAATCTTGGCTTCAAAACTATCTAATGATTTCATCAAAAATATATTTTACGTGTTTCTATGGGATATACCAATTACAGAGCTGTTATGGGCTATACGTATAGATCTTAAATCTAAGATTATACTTGTAGTGTTTTAACAAAAAGAATATATCATGTATAGTTAAAACTAGTGATTCTAACTTTATTGAAAAATAATCAGTATATATAAATAAAAACCTTTTTTTGAATAACAATTTTGTATTATTATTGTTTCATGGATTTATACAGAATATACTTCATCAACTGATCAGAAAGGCTTATAATGTGAATATTCACTTCGTAATAGAAGAGTGCCATCTTCATCAAATTGCAATGTGTTACAAAATTTTAAATATAGGATAAACGGCTAACATAATTCATGTCATGGCATTGCTATCTTTAAACTGAATATTCTAACTTTAATTTGGTATGTATTACTTTCCGCACATGGTCGTCATTTATCAATACTATCTGCCTGCTATGAAAAATTTTGCTTTAAAGATTCATCTGACATTTTTTTGCTATTTCGCAAAACTATTATCTAGCTTCTAACGCTTGATGCATATAAATATATTTTGCTCTTGGGAAATCGATGTGGCACATATAATAGAACTTCTTTTTCACGACCCATTATTATGCAAGGAGTGAAACGAGAACTATTTTTCCGAGAAAATCTCGAGACAAATCCATAAAAAGGCGTGTGCTTCTACATTTCCTTCTGATTTTTTAAAAATTATTTCTGGAATTTATTCCTTCAGCATAGCCCCAATTTCTCTCTTTTTGTTGGGTTCTTTCTCATTTTATTTTTCGCGAATTTAGCAGTATCATAAATGTTAATTTTCGGAATTTGCAGTCCATTTTTTTTAACATCTAATATAATTCCGATTTAAAACTAAAAAGATTATATATTTACGGTCCAAAATAACAGTCATGAAAACGTTAAAAATCTCCTTCTAATGAAATATCTGATAAATTTTAAGTAAGCACAATGAGAGTTAAGCTTCGAATTCGAATTTCTCTTCCCTTGTTCCGTACTGTACATTTCCGCTCTTTTTAATCCGCGATTTAAATGGAAAACTACGGAAAATAAAATTCAAATCTGAGCTAAAAATAATTTCCTAAATCGGAAATGTAACAAAAACAATAAACGTTCGAGTTTAATCTCTTAACGACTCCTTTAATGTACATGAAACAAGGAAGAGAGGAGAGCAAGCAGACCGCGAAAGTCCATGCGGTTTGGCCGTAATTATTTCGCCAGATGTTACCACGCGAATAAGGAAACCCTTTAAAAGGAGATCTACGTCCGTGCTCCACCCTCGTTTCTAACAGTTGCGCGGCAAATTTAAAAGACCGTCTGTCCACCTGCGAGTTCAGTTCTAACGTGAGTTTTTAATTGAAAAAAGTTCAGCGGTAACTTATTTCAAGTTCTCTTTACTGGTTTCCTTTCTGTAATCTATTTTGCTAGATTGTCCATTACGACAGAAAACAAGGAGCAAGAATTCAGCTTCAACTGATAATTTAAAAATTGCTGAAATTACGCGATATGCTTTTAGTCTGGATTTTAATATTACATATTTAATGCAACATAAAATTTTATTTGAAAGAACATTGCTTGAAAATAATATAGTATTATTAAAGAAAAATATTTGTGAAATACGAGTATATTTTTGTGCGAACTTTTTCGCTTGAATAAAAATTCAGTTAGAAAATCTATCCAAGCAACCATAATTCCGTCACTTTTAGGATAAACCGAGCGCTAATTTGATTCTCAAAGATTTCTTTACTCTGACGGAGTGCATAAGGTGGTTTCATTACGGGGTTTCCAGTACAGAGATTCGCTTCAAAACAGGTCGTCCACGCAAGTTTGCATGTAGGATAAATTATGTGGTCATACGCGCAGATGGAGATCACTCTAATACGAATTTTAGTGGTTTGACTGCGTTCAGATTCTCAAATACTTTTAGTGAGCTATTAAATAATGTTGAATGTTACAAATTATCATTAGCATATAAATTTTAAAAAACCAATGACATTTTATACTTCCGCTATAATTTTGAAAATGAGATTGTATCACAATATCTACATTTCTGATTGCGAGGAAATAGTGAAAGGACCCCGTACTAAATGTACACAAATTGCAAAACTTGGAAATTTTCTATAACTGACAAAATTACCAAGTTTAAGACAAATTCACGGGGAAAAAATGTTTAACTGATGATTTTTTGCATATTTTTAAAAGTTTTTTAGTTGAATCCAAATAAAAAATAACAGTTAATGTCTGGATTTGAAGAGTACAATAAATTTGAATGATTCTAAATAATGAGTTTTGTATAATTTCAATTTTCCTGTTATATTTTATTCACCTTGCACGTTCGTGCTTTAAATTTGAATATTTTCCCCGCTCTTGAAATTATAAATATTTTTGGTCCTGTAGTTCGAAAGTATACCGCGTAATGAATAATTCATTACGCGGAATTTTTCAGCTTAACCCTGATGCAATATTGAATTGACCTTGGAACGACCTGTAATTGACATCAAGCGGTTGAACAAACCCAGAATTCGGATTCAGAAACCCTAAAAACCTATATATCTATATTTCTGGATTTCTTTATCAGCTTTTTTCACAATTTGACCTTCAAATAACCTGGAACCTGATGTGACAGAGGTTAACGAGCCTCGGATTCGGAATCAGCGACCCCAAAAACTCTAGGATACCCTGGTCAATTATGCTCTCCAAACATGCTGTTAGCAAATCATGGCATTTTCAGAATTTGAGAGGATGGCGGGGGTAAGTACTGGGGTCAGGGTGGTCCGTTTAGGGTGGAATCGACTTATTATTGTTAGTAGATACTAAAAAAATGCTTGTCAAATTTTTTGACCCAAAAATAAATTAGGCCAAAAACCACCCAAATCGACCCTCCTCCTTTACAAAATTAAATGCATAAATTATACAAAATTAGAAAATTTCCTAGCTTTTTGAATTTTATTCGAAGAATGATCCCCCGGAACAGTAAAATGAAGAATTTATGGAGTATTTAACTGAAAATAAATAATATCAGTTTACTTCAAATTACTGTTGAAGTAAAAAAATCACTTTTCGAATCATTTCTTAGTTTCAGTTTTTTTCTGTGATTTCTTACCAATTGCAATTATTATTATTATTTAAAAAATTGAAGCAATGCCACATAGTCATTTATATGCGAAGTCTGCTTATGTACCTACTACATCAAAAGCAGCAGACTGACCAACCTTTAGAAAATAAGTTTGAGCACGATTTTATGTTAATGCCTTATAAATTGCAAGATTTAAAAAACCGTAAAAATAACCAATTTTCAATACATATTGCAAGAATTTTGCATGTCTTGAATAATTTTGAAAATTGTATGTATTTTTTTGTAGAAAATGAAAATTCAGATATGTCATAAATGTTAATATGTTAACAACTATTCAAGATATCGAAAATTCTTCAAATGCATATCGAGAATATGTTTCTATAGACTTTTCTTTGAAAATTGGTGTCAATCCGTTTAATGGATTACGCTATAGAGGTGAGCGCTGTTGGAAAATTTAATTTAACATTTTTATTTAAAATTAAATAATGGTACCATTGAATTAAGGAATAAATCAATTTTATTTATTCAATGAACTTTTAACGAAAATTGTTCACACAATTAATTAAATAAATTATTAATTTTATTAATATTAAATTAATTTAGCCTACCTACCTTAGATAGAAAAAATACAAAAAACATGCAATTCTACCAAAAACATCTGCGATGTAAAAAATCTGATAAGCAAAACTATACGAATTTTGTAAAACAAAGTTGATCAAGTAATTTGGAAAAAAATTTTCATAAGAAAATATATTAAGAATCTTTTTTTTTTATAAACTACCCTATTTAAATTTTGTAAATAAATTTTAAAAAGCCATTTTAGACATTTTAAATTGTAGCGGGATTATATTATACCACAAATATCCCATATCCAGAACTTTTATAAAATCATTTTGCTTATACATTCAATCCCGTCAAGTTTTATAATGTCTAAAATGGCTTATTTAAGGGGGGGGGGGGGGGGGGGTGGGGCGGAAAAAAAAAAACTTTTTTTGTGAATTTTTTCCAGAAATATGATTAAG
>CAKNWT010328244.1:0-14988 GCA_932066315.1 Andricus coriarius | reverse complement strand
AAAAAAAATTTAACCAAATAGTTGAATTTTCAACCAAAAAGGTTATATTGCTAAAAACAAAAGATTTCAACAAAATAGATAAATTTTCAACTAAAAAAGATAAATTTTTGACAAAAATAGAATGGTTTAATTTTAAGTTAAAGAAATAATTTTTTTAACGACTAAAATTAATTTTTTAAAAAATGGTTCCATTTTTAAACATACGGATGAATTTTCAACCAAAAAGATTTAATGTTTATGCAGACATTTTACGAAGAAAAATGGAATAGTTAAATGTTTAGTTTTCAAACAAATATTGTAATTTGTAATGACATTTTTAACCAAATATGTTAATTTTTACCAAAAAAGACCAATTTTTAACAAAATAGATCAGTTTTCAAAAAAAAAAAAACATTTGGAAACAAGAAATAGAATAGTTTAATTTTTAGTTGAAGAAAACAATGTTTAAACAAATAAAATAGATATACGTGAAAAAACCATTTTTGACAAAAATTGAGTTAAATTTTTAGTTTAGAAAATTGATTTTCAATAAAAACACTAATTTTCAGTCAAATAAAAATTAATTTCCAATTTAAACAAATAATTTTCTACAAAAAAGGATAATCTTTAACATAATACGGAATTTTTCAAACAAATATGTAGTCGAATTTTTAACTGAAGAAGATTAATGCTCCAACAAACATGATATAGTTAAATTTTCCATTAAAAAAAGAATTTTAGAAAATGTTACAAGAATAGTGGAATTTTGAAAAGAAAAGATTTTTCAACCACAGTGATGAATTATGAACAAAAAAAATGAATTTTTAACAAAGTAGTTCCACTTAGTAGATTTTTCTCTCAGAAAAGGTCAATTAGTACGCGCATAGCGCGCACAATTTTTCTTGTCATTAAAAATTCACATTTGTGAAAGAAGGTATCATTTATTTATAAAAAGTAAAAGCACATTATTTATTTATTTTCCACCTTAAAGAATGGTAGAGCCTAACTATTTTTAAATTTAAACGCAAAATAAATACATAAATGTTAAACTTTTGTAAATTGTGTAATTCAAAGACTTAAAAAAATATGTAAATCCACCGTAAGATTTTTAACACTCTTAATTGAAGAATGAATCAACGAATTTAGAGATTTCTCAATTATATCGTATTAAGCAATTTTGAGATAGGAGCATTAAAAATTGAAAGATTACAATTTTTTAAACTGAACAATTGTTAAATTGAAGTAAAACTATTTTAAGTTTAGCTCCTTACCAATTTATAATTGTTAAATTGTTATTGATAAATCAAAAATTGTTTTGAAATCAATTTTAAATATTCTCTTCAAATTATTATTTTAAAAATAAAAAATCATTTAAAACTTTTCCAGTAATCTTAAGAAAAGTTTTGTATTATATTGGAACCTCTCAAAATACTTGAACAGCTTCAAAACTTTATTTCAAAATCTACATTTTGTTTTTAAATGTTCGGAATATTTTCAAATTTTTCCAAATTTTAAATCCTGGAAAATTAAAAAAATCACTTAAAATGTTCCAACATGTTCAGTGAACAATTTTCAGCCAAAAAAGTTTTATTATGTCTACTAAAATCCTCTTGTGAATCGCAAACTCGTAGTTTTAACTTCAGGGTTCTTTGAAAAATTTCGTCAACAAAAAATCCCTATATTTTTTACAGAATCATCATTCGATCCATCAGCAAGGCCACCCAGAGTACCTAGAAAACCCAGAACACCTAGAATACCCGTACCAACCAGCCCACCCAGCCCACCCAGGACACCCAGCACACCCAGACCATCCAGACAACCCGGACCACCTACAACACCCGGACCATATCAAACACCAGCAACAGGTAATTTAAAGACTAAAATATAATCTAAGCCAAATATTACAGAATTTTGCCAGAATCTTATTTTGTGGCATCCAGTAAATATTACAAACTAAAATAGCCACGTCCAGGATTATCTTTGAAGACGTTACAATTTGAAATAGTAAAATTTATCAAATTTTAGAAAAAGGGGTGTGTTCAGAGTTCAAATGAAGCATGTTAAATGATAACTATAGCAATATACTAAAAATTAAACAATTATTTCTTCTAATTTATGTAAATAACACAGGACCACAAAATCTAAACCCTTGCAACACGGAAAAGACTAGGTGGGTCTTATATTTTCGCGGTCGCTGAATTCTAATCCGTTGTCCTTTTGATCACATCAGGTCAGGGTCAAGGTCAGTTCAAGGTCAAACTTACAAAATTCATCTCTAACTAATTAAGTCTGGGTACCAATAGGTTTTCAGGGTCAATGAATTCAAATCCGTTGTCCGTTTGGTTTGACGTTGAATTGACCTAGACCCTGACCTGATGAGACGAAACGGACAACGGATTCGAATTCAGCGGCCCCGAAAACCTGTAGGTGTCCTGGTTTATTGGGTTAGCGATGAATTTTGTAGGTTTGACATTGGATTGCCCTTGACCCTGACCTGAAGCAACCAAATGGACAATGGATTCAAATTCACTGACTCCAAAAACCTGTAGATACCCTAACTTGTTTGGTTAGCGATGAATTTGGTTGGTTTGACCTTGAATTGACCTTGAATTTAACCTATCGGTACCTTGCCTTGGTTGGTTAGTGATGAATTTGGTAAGTTTGACCTTGAACTGATTTTGACAACTGATTCGAATTCACTGACCCCGAAAACCTATAGGTACCCTGACTTATTTCGTGAGCGCTAATTTTGTAAGTTTGACCTTGAACTGACCTTGACCCTAAACTGCTGGGACCAAACGGAAAACGGGTTCTAATTCAGTGACCCCGAAAATATAAGACCCACCTAGTCTGGTCCGTGTTGCAAGGGTGTAGATTTTGTGGTCCTGTGTAATGACTATCAATCCATTATTCAATTACTATAAATGATTTAACATCATTTTTGACTAATTGATTTGACGATAGAATATTTGGCAAATCATTCAACTATTTGGTTGAATATTCATAAATTGGGTTGGAAATTTATCGTTTATAGTAAAAAATCTATTTTTTTGATAAAAATTCAAATTTTTGGCTAAAAGTGATTTTGTTCTCAGTTGAGGATTGAAAATTAGAATATTTTTTTGTTAAAATATCATCTATGACATTTTGCGTTAAAAATTCATCTTTTTAGGTTGAAAATGCCACTACTTGCTCAAAAGTTAAGCCACTTTCTTAAAAGTAACTTTTTTGGTTGAAGATTCATAATTTGAGTTGAAAGTTCGTTTTTTTTGTTAATTTTTTTTAACAGAAAATCTATCTATTTTATTGGAAATTCCACCAATTAGTTAAAAATGAACTTTTTTGTTAAAAAATCATATTCTCTTAAATAAAAATTCAACTACACCAGATTTGGTTAACTATTTACCTTCTTCCGTTCATAAATTCTACTATTTAGTTTGAAAATTTAGAAACTATAATCACATCCATTTTGAACTGAAAATTCTATTTAAAGAAAAGTCTTTCTTAACTGAAAATTGAACCATTTTGTTGAAATTTCAACTTTTCTCTAGAAAATCCGTTATTCCTTTCACATCTTTGAAAAATTCTGTAAAATCCCTTGAAAGATTTATAAATGTTTTGAAGTCCGTGAAAATATTTGTAATCTCTTGAAAACCGATAAAATCTTTTGAAATTAGTTTGAATAGCTAGAAATCCTATAAATAATTTTAAAAACCCTCGAAATATCTTCAAATCTTTGATAGTCGTACAAAATCTTTCAAAACCCCTCGAAATTGTTTTTAATTCTTTGGAATCCCTTAAAACCTCCTAATTTGTTTGGAAATCTAATTTAAATAAACAAACAATTTAATTGTACTTTCTTGATTGATTGCATCAACTTGTCCAGCATCTTAATATTCTTAATTGCTATACTTGCTATAATATTTATCCAATGATGGGATTATAATGTATTGTGAAAGATTCCTCAATGTGAAGCTTTCTAGATCGAAACAGCTCTGAAATAGTTAGTAACAATATTTTTATTACTTGAACAGCTACAATAGAGCCACGAAAGAGACTTATTCTGCATCCAAATGATATAGTGTTCCGTGATGAAAATTTTATTGGACGATATTCTACAACCGCAGTATTTTATCACATTGATATGGCTGGTCGATCTGGTAATTGAAAAATTCGGATTTTTTTTAATATTCCATTAGTGGAATGCTAAAATATTACAATTCTATGATTCAACCACTTAATTACTAATGCAATACAAATTTTCATTAATTCAGTAATGGAGAACAATCAACCAGCGATAATACATCAGGAAGAGCTTTGTGATGGTGATGTACTGATACGCGGCTTATTTACATATGGTATCTTTTTCGAGAATGTATTTTACGAGCTGCTTCCAGAAGAGCGGACACAGTTCAACCCCTGAGCATTTCCAAATGTGACCGATTTGATCCAGAGTTAGCGCAATCCTGCAATCCTGTTGAAGACCAACAAACTGTACAACTGCATTTCTAGCGAACTAAGATATACAAAGAAACGCGCTTATATCTGTGCCTTTCAGCGTAGGGTTATCAATACAATTTGTTAGCCTCCCTAAAATTATTGATCTTTTTCTTAGAATATAATTTATAAACAAATGTTTTGAAATAAAATTACTAATGAATAATGCAGGATGTTATCGGTATAATGTTCTCTGTTAGTAGCTTTGTTTGCGTGTATTGCTGAATAAACTTATAGCTTGTAGGTGGCCAATCATTGTCTAAGGGGCCAATTATTGTACCGATTACCTAATGAGAGTTTCTGAAAAGAACAGTACTGCTTTTGGAAAAAGAGCACGCGCTCGATTCATTAACACAAAAGTAATCAATTTGATATTTTGATCATTAAAATCTTCGTCTGAGCACATAAGAAAATAAACGAGTGTACAGAATTTAGTCAAGTTATTAATTTTTTATTAAAGCCAATTTATTTTTCCCATCAGTATCCTTGATACACCTAATGATTCTCAAGCGTAACAACAAACTCTAGACCGAATAATATTAATTCAAGGAGGAGATATTTGACACATGAATTTGAGAGATGTTACTAAAATTAACTCTCTATTTTTTAACGTAACATAAAATGTTTAAATGGTTTTTATTTTAAATGTTATAGTTAGTTCACAAGTTCGAATTCTAAAGAAAAAGTTCTATTTAATGTGAAACGATGGCGAATTTCAGGAAGTGCTTACTGCTCTCTAAATCCGAAACAGAAGAAATTTTTCTAATACAATCAGTAGCATAGTGTCCGATTGCTAAATTAATAATTTTATCACTTTCTACTAAATAAAGTGGTAAGATTTATGTTACTAAGTGTGTTGATAAGGGTATGATACTAATCTGCTTAGTAGGACCAACTTACTAATTCGATGGGTAGCAATGAATTGCTAGGAAAACATTATTTCATGATTTTTTAAAAACTGTCTGCTGATTTTTGAAACTTGCTTAAAAAACTTACTTGTTTTCTTAATTTGCATTCTAAGTTTATGTTGCTGTAAAAAAGCACAACAGTGCTTTTTGAAGTATAATTCAGTTATCCTGATGATTAAATTTATACTATTATACTTGTTTGTAGACTCAAAGCTGTTCATTTGGAAGCTAAGAGAAATCTGACTGGAAAAGCGGTATCGAGACGTAGGCAGGGCAAAAACGGTGTGTCTCTAATTTTTTCCAACCTGAGGTGGGTGGAAATTTTGAGAAACATAGACATTCCTTGGTCAGTTTGAGGTTAAATCCAAAAACATTAAAGAGCCCTCGTGGGGGTCTGTTCGAGGTGAAGGTGCACTAAAAATTTCCGAAGGATCCTGAACTTAATCCCTAGGGTTGATGACAAAAACACGTTTTGCTAATAACTGCAGAAAACAGAGGTATGCTAAGTGAGGTACGAGATTGGATTCCAGGATTACAATCATGAATTCGAAAATTGTAGAAGGTGCAGTAAACAGCATTACGTCTATCATCAGTTATACGATCGTCGAACATCTGCTCTTGGACAATGAATCTAGAATCATTTGCTCTTTTCTTAAACTTGACGTTTTCTGAAAGAATATTAGAAATTAAAATAATGTTTACTACGTAACAATATCATCTTGATCATTAAACAAAATTTAAAGAAACTATATATGAGTGAAAGGATTCTAGTAAAAGCATATCTGTTTTTTATTGCTCATCTGCTAAAGACTGATGTCCTTCTCAGTATACTACAAAAAACAACCATGACTTTTTCGGTTCTATTTCTTTCCCTACACTCGCCCTCAATTAGGTAAAGTTTGGAGGTTCTGACGTTATAACTAGAATTTCCACCTTTCGACGACTGGCTAACTATTTTGGAGATGATTTTTACTCGCTAAATACATCTGTCGCATCCAGTTGGTGTTTGGGCGTATAATTTCCACAATGAATGTAGAGTCGTGATTAAAAAAATATTTTTTATTTTGCGCGGGACTTGACTCTAACTATAAACTGTAAGAGGGCGTAAGCGAAGCGATTTTCGAGCGACGACAGTCTAAGCGTGAGTCTGAAACTAAAACGACGTTATTCCACTAATGTAATCTGATTTATATTTTGAATAAACTGTTTTGAACACAAATTCCTACATGCATAATACAAACAATAGATTTGACTTGGAATGGATTAAAGCTTTGCTTGAAAACAGGCATGCATCCGGTACAGGTAAAGTTAAGTTTCAGGCGTTGAATGAAGATTGGATGTTTGAGATGCTAGAGGGGTGAGTGATCTTGAGGAAAGACAATTACGAGAAACAGTGTGCGTAAGGAAGCCAGACACTTTATGTGTAGCTGAATCAAAGAAAACGGGGTGCGATATTAGAGTGATAGATAATGGGGACTTCAAGAACGGACTCTAAATATTGTCAAGAGTAGATAGATAATAACATGGTAATCATGGGGCTGGTCTGATTATTATGAATGAGAGAGCAAAGCAGCATGTCAAGAGGCATGAATTTGTATCTTCCAGATTTTTATCTGTTGAAATAGAAGTGGAAATCAGAAAACTATTTCTCGTAGAGTGCTACGCCCCAGTTGATGGTGAAAGAAGTGAAGTAAGAAACTCATTCTGGGACACTTTATATGGTGCTATATGTACTTGTGATCATGAGAAAAGAATCATTCTACTAGGAGGTATGAATGTATGGGTTGTATTCCAACGTGATGGTACGAAAAGTGTGCTAGCTACTTTTGGGGATAAAAAACAAATGTGTACACAGACAAATTGGTTAGCTTATGATTAAAAAAGGGCCTCTTTATTACAAATACTTGGTTAAGACATCAAATAATCTACTTGTACACCTGGTGTAGAGGAGATAGCCACAGTTTAACTACCTTTTTAGTTTTAACAATGAACTCAGTTCAAGAATGGAGAAGTAAGAGTACCCAAAAGATAAAACAAAAGCGAATCAAGAATGAGAATTTACAGAAACTGGAAGTGCAGATAGATTTTCAGAATAGAATATACAAACGCGTAAAGAGGGCAACTCGGAAGGCGCTAATGCGCTACAAAGGATTAGACTTAAGGAATGGGGTTGTGGAAGAAATACTGTTTTAACAAGAACGAAAGAAATTTGTTGAGATAGTTTAGGCATGTTGAGAGAATGAAAGGAGAATGATTTACGAAACAAGTGTATTTAGGTAAATTGGATGGTAGCGTCCACAGATGCAGACCAAGGTCATAATTTTATTGAGAAGATCATCAACACGTCGCTGGAGAATTACTTATGGATTCGATTCCCTTGCAACACCATCTCTACAAATTGAAATCATCGTTTGGTAAGATGAAGAAAGAATCCGAATATCAATCTTATGAATATCCTGATGTGATTTATTCGACCACGTATTCAGATGTTTCTAGATGTCATTGTAAGTTTTTAATCCGTGTTAAGACAGTTACGTGATGTTCCATATTTGTGAACAGCTACAGAATTTCCAAAGATAGCGCAAGTGAAGTACTATTAATGACTCTTAAGAAAGGCGCAACGTCACTCTTCAAAGGAGACACTTTGTTGAAAAGTCGTATTTTTTTATGAAAAATTTATCTTCTTGATTGATAAGTCATCCTTTTCAAAAATGCAACTGTCTAGTTGAAAATTAATCCTTTGCTTGGATTCAAACTTAATTGTTTCTTTTTGACAAGTTGACTATTTGGCAGAAAATGTACTTTTTGTTAAAAAATTATATTTTCTGGTTTGAAATTCAACTGTTTTGTAGATCATTCGTCATTTTGACTTCGAAATTCACTTTTTTTCTTAAATTAGTCTTTTCGGTAGAACATCTGAATTTGATTTCTAAGAAAACTTTAAAAGAAGTTTTTATCATTTCAGTAGATGAAATCCTTGTATCAAAAGATGATATTACAAAAAAATAATATAATTTTGTAATTTTTTTTTACAAATTCAGCCGTGGCATGAATAAGGTTCGATAACAAAAATATGTTCTGTTGAAATATTTACGCAAGCTGTGAGCTTATGTTGGAATATTTTCCATTCGATGTAAGTAGTTTTTAATCAAAGAATCTTTTTTGACCTAATTTCATCTTTGCCGAGTCTTTGACTCTTTAAAACATCTGTTTACATATCTCAGTTACCTTAAGACTAATTAAGCTATTTAATTCTACAGAAAAAAGTGGAGAGAATCCTTGTGGTAGATAATTTCCTTAAGATTCTGGTCCCCTATCGGATAGACGCACACAAATAAAGTTTCTGTATTATATAGCCAAGGCTACAGTCGTCCAAGTTTTTCAGAGTATGACGAAAATATTGCAACCTTGATTGGCATATGAGATAATGGCGAGTATATATACAAGCAAAACATATTTAAGATTCACTCAATTACAATCCAAGAAATTTTTCAAAAATTGTTCCTGAGTATTGGTCAAAATGAAGATTTCTGTCTTTACGCTGCTCTTAACATTGGTGGTGTTCCTTAACTCTGTTCGTAAGTAAAACATAACATGGTACAGAATCAATAATATATTAGAGTACCTTTAAGCCTTATATCAACTATATTTCAAAATTTTTTTCTCACTTTGATACAATTGAAACATAAATTCTTATTAATGTACTTATATTTCAGCTTGCTGCTTCAGTATTCATTTATTAAATTGAGGGTCATAATCATTTTTATATAATAATTTGTTGAGAAACCAATTTTAACTCATACATCTTGAGTACACTGTCACAATTATTTATTATTTGTTCACGAACACTTTTGTATGAATACCTGTAGAATTTTTTTGAAATCCTGGTCAGTTTTTTATACATTAAAAGTCGAGTCAAAATAGTTCTTTGATGAATCCTTAATCGTAGTTTTTGAGTCCAAAGCCTGTAGTAGGGGCAGAGAACTTTTTTATTGGTATCTGCACTATATCCACGGCGTTGTTTTTCTAATTTTTCTTAAAGAAAGAACGATTAACCAAAGCATCTTTATTTTGACCATTAACTTTGGGGTTAAATGAAAAATTTCTTTAACAAAAGATTCCTATATTTGTTTTTACAGAATCATCATTCAATAGCTCACCATCAAAGCCACCTTCAGTACCATTAACAGGTAATTTAAAAACTGAAATACGATCTAAAACAAACATTCGTGAGCCATAATGATGTTTTTAAAGTAATTTGGTATGAGTCAATTTTAATCCCAAACATACTTTCTATATGCACTAACATTTCCCCGAGATATCCTTAGTTCAAAAGGTAAAAAAAGTCCTGTGATTACAAATATCTTGATAATTATTTCCGAAATACTTTTTTCGTACAGTTATACTATAGAATCTATCCCTCGAAAGCAAAAAGAAATCTGCCGATCGATCGAACACTTCTCTCTGTGAATTTTTGTTAAAAAATTGCTATTTGTAAGAGGAAATCATCTAGACATCCCTATATAATCTGTCTTGCTCAATTGGTTATAAAAACTGGTATCAATAAAAAACCTTATTGACTGTAATTTGGTGATTGTAAATTCTCTTTTGTTAAAAAGAATTTACCGATTTTTATTTCTCAAATCGGTCTACACGGCCCTCGGGCTTTTGAAATTAGCATGCGGTTTGAAATGGGAAAAGCTTAGTTTTCGAAAATCCATGTTGAAGGCAATATTTTTTTTCAATTTTTCAACAAAAATTATTCTTATTCGATAAGTGGTAAATTAGTAAGTGTTTCAAAATAATGTTTAACTAATTAGGCAAGTATTATTTGTTTAAACAATATTTTTTTTTAAGTAAATCGTGAAAACATACTTCTTTTCGAGATAAATTTTATAGTTCCTAAATGGCAAAGTAATTTTTCTTGTTTACCATAATTTTGCAATTGTGTAAGCAATTTCTATTTCTATAATAGTTTTTTTTGCTAAATGGTGAAAAGTTACCATTTTCTGAAAGTAATGAAATAATTATTGAATGTTGAGAGTAATATTTTTTGCAATTATTAAAAAAATTACTATCAACTGTTCCTTTTCATATGAAAGGTGACGAAAATTCTCGTTTTTTCGAAACATTTCAAATCAAGCAGCATTCTACACTTCAAATCGCAGAATCTCTCAGGGACGAAATATTTTGTTCTTAGAAGGAATGTGCTTTATTTTAAAACAAACACGACGTTTTTTCTACAAACCTCTATAACTTTTGACATAAGTTATTTATTATTTTATTTTTGGTTCTAATAGCGTTTATCGTCGCCAAATATTTTTGCAAAGTTTCTAATAATGGACGTGCAAACTTTTATCTCAAATTTTTTTCGTATCTATCATTATTTCCAAGAAAACGTAGAAAATTCGATTGTGAGAAAAAAGAATTCTACTGGCTAGAAAAGTCATTTAGCCTGCATCAAACTTAGAAGATATATCCGTTAACAAAGTACTCTCCACCTTTCCTATAAATAGGCGCAAGTAAATAATTATCAATTGTTTAAATAATTAAAAACTTTCTTTCGCAAAAAATATTTCTCTGAAAATTGAAAATAGTAACTGTTTGAGTTTGTCGGGAAAAAATTGTTTAAAGTAATTAAATTGTTAAAGTAATTCTCGTATATCGATAAAAATATATATTGCTCTCAAGATTCATTCATTGTGTCATTAATTCAAGAAAAAAAGATTGTTCAAACATAATAATTCTTTGAACAAATCAAAAATAGTTAAAAAAAAGACTTGGAAACCTATCACTTATTGAATAAAAATACATTTTTTAGCAACTTTATTTGGACCATTAACATTGGGGTTTCTTGAAAAATTTTGTTTAAAAAATCCCTATATTTTTTTTACAGGATCATTACCATTGAGGGCACCCAGGCCACTCAGAGCACTATTACCAGGTAAAGTGTCTTTTTTCCAAAATAATTCGTTTATTAACTTATTTTGCTATTCGGTTAAAAGTTAAAATAATAACTATTACATTTTGCATTAAAAATGCATCTGTTCAGGTTGGAAATTCCGCTACTTGTTTGAAAGTTGAGCTACTTTCTTTAATTAAATTTTGTTGGTTGAAGATTCATAATATTACTTAAAAATTTGTTTTTTATTTTGTTAAAAATTATTTTGCTCAACTGGAAGTTCTATTTTGTTGAACATTTTTATTCTATGGTTGAATATTAAACAGTTTGGTCGAAAATTCAACAATATGTTTCAAAATTAAACTGTCTTGTAGAAAATTAGTTTTTGTATTGAAAATTAATTCTTTTGAATACAAACTATTCAGATAAGAATTTACGTAATTTGTTGGAAAATCGTCTTTTTGGCAGAAAACCTGTTAAAATCCCTAACAGTCTTTGAAACCCTTAATATTCGTTATATTTCTCAAAATCGTTTAGGATTCCCCAAAATCTTTGGAAAGCGTAAAAGTCTACTTAAAATGTATTGATCGTTTGAAATCCCTTGAATGTAATTTAAATTCGACTTGTCAGTGAATGTTCACTAAAAAAAAAGTTCATGTCTCTTTAAATCCATGAATCTGGTAAAATTCCTTAAAATAAAATTGAATTTATTTCCAAAATTTTTCTAGAAATCCCTTGAAAACTTTGAAAATCATACAAAATTCTTTGAACTGCCTTGAGACTTTCCATATCTCCAGAAATTCTTTAGTATGCCTTCAAATCCCTTGAAATCTTTGGAAAACGTGAAAATCCATTTAAAAAATATAAATCATTTGAAAGAGAAGTTCTCTAAACAAAATTTAAATCCCTCGAATTCTTTGAAATCCCTTGAAAATCCTAAAGATTTTATCAAATTTATTAAATCTTGAAAAATTCCTTGAAATAGCTTGAAATTCCTTTAAATCTTTCAAATCGCTAGTAATCCGTTTCAATTTCATTTTATTTCATTTAGATTCTGAAATTAACTAACAATCATAGAAAATTCTTTGAAATACTTTCTCATCTTTGGGAAAGGTGAAAATCCCTTGAGAGGTTTAGAAATTGTTAAAATCCGTAAAAATATTTTCCATCTCTTGCAAACTGATGAAATCTTTTCAAAATAGCTCAAATATTCATAAATCCCAGAAAATTTTTTTAAAATCCTTAAAACCCGTGAAATTCCCCTGAAATTCCTTGAAATACAATACTCCCTTCCGGCAGGCTATCCACTTCGTTATTTTTTTTATCTCATTTGAAGAAAAAAATATCAAAGAGGGCATCTTTATTTCGACTATTAACTTTGAGGTTCGTTGAAAAATTTCGTTAACGAAAAATGCGTATATTTCTTTTTACAGAATCATCAACACCCAGGACACCCAGACCAATCAGAACACCATTACCAGGTAATTTAAAGACTAAAATACAATCTAAAACAAATATTCGAGAACGTGGCCAAAACGTCTTTTTCCCCTACAGGAAGTGCTATATGGACGGATCCTCAGTTATTTAGTAAAATAGTGTAATAATGAACTGTTAAAAAATAATTCTTTCATTAACTTATGTTGCTATTCGGTTACAGAAAAAATTAAATGGCTAACTTTACTATCAAACATGCATAATTTGAACTATAAACGGGGTTTTGTAGTATTTAAGGGCATGTGATACTTCAATTGGGTTCAAAACCCCCGGATTTTTGTCCACAAAACTTAAAAATTTTTTAAACTCATTCCGAAGATGCTATAAAATAGAATAACAGACGTCCCCGAACTCTTTTTTTTTAAGGGATAATAGGAAAAAAATATATTCTGCTAAATAAAATTTTTCTGTATATGCACTATTTGAAGGTTCGGATCGGTTGTCAAGTCTGTCATTCCGATAATGTCGGTATCTGTTGTACCGAGTGGCATAGAGGGCGTCCTAACGAGCATAAATTAAATTATTTATGAAATATATTTTTTGGATTGCCTACAAACAAGCTGCGGGGAGAATTGTAACACACATAACCTCAAAATACACACATATTAATCAAATTTAGCAAAATGAAATTGTTTAAATTATTCCACAACAAAAGATTTCGCGGACGTCCGTTAGCATATTTGCTATCATTCCCCAATTTTTTAAGACAACATCTTTATTATGGTAGGAAAAAAGCCGGGGGAACCTAACACTGCTAAAATCGATAATTTTTTAAGTTTCAATTATGTTTTGAAAGTTCGTTTTGGATGGTTAAATTTCAATTTTTTTTATTGAAATTAAAAATATTTTTTGTAAAATATGAACTAATGCATTTTGGGTTCAAAGTTCACCACTTCAGGTTGAAACTTTCACTATGTTTGAAGTTGAGCTACTTTCCTAAAAGTAAATTTTGTTGGTTACAGATTCATAATTTTATTTATTATAAATATGTCTTTTTTTGGTCACAAATGAAAATTCAACTACACAACTTTTGGTTCAATATTCACCTTTTTTAATTTAAAAATTCCACTATTTTGTTTTACAGAATTGGAAAACTATCAGCACATAGATTGGTCCTTTTTGATAGAAAATCAGTCTTCTATGTTGAAAATTCGTTTTTGTTCACATCTTTGGAAAACGCAAAAGCTCTGGAAAATCCGTTGAAATGTTTAGAAACTTTTTTAAACCCATACACGTATTTGTAATCTTTTAAAAGGCGATGAATTCTTTAAAAGTTTGTTTGAATATCTAGGGAGCCTATAAAATCCTATTAAAAGCCTTAAAACCCGTGGAAGATCCACGAAATTGATAGAAATCCTTTGGGAATCATTCAACCCTTCTGATGTGTTTGAAAATCTTTAAATTTCTATACTGCACCGGGCATATTTAATTCGACCGTTAACTTCGGGGTTCTTTGAAAAATGTCGTCCACAAAAAATCACTCTATTTTTTTTACAGCATCATCATCAAGGCCAACCAGAGTACCCGCCCCACCCGGTCCACACAGACCACCAGGCCCAGGTAATTTTAAGGCAAAAATACAATCTAAGCCAAATATCCTTGCACAAGTTAAAATTTTAAATAGGAAAATGTATTAAATTCCAGGAAAAAGGTGTGTTCAGAGTTATAATAAGGATGTTAAATGAGAAATTTAGCTATAATTTAATTACTTTAAATGATCTCACATCATTTTTTGATTTAATGATTAGGTAGTGGAATATTTGATAGAAAAAAAAAAAAAAAAAAAAAAAAATTTTTTATCAGTTGAAGATTCAAGTATTTCGTTGAAAGTTCACTTTTGTTCGTAAAATCAAAATGTTTTCTATTCAAAAATTGAATATTTTTTTGTCAAAATATCAATTATTGCATGTTGCGTTGAAAATTAACTTTTTCGTTAAAAAATTATATTCTTCACTATTAAGTTTAGAAAATTTAGAAACTATTAGCACATCCATTGTTCAAACTATTTGGTGGAAAATGTTTGCAATTTGTTGAAAATTTAACTTTCTAGTAGAAGAGTAATCATCTTGGTTGAAAATTCATCAATTTGGTTAACAATTTATGTATTTTTTGAATTCGTTTAAATTCATATTTTTAACTGAAAATTCAACTATTTTGTTGAAATTTCTACTGTTCTCTGGGAAAAACATTCTTCCTATCACAGCTTTG